>ML422761.1:0-29603 GCA_005239525.1 Nicotiana knightiana | reverse complement strand
TCCCCCCCTTCTTATATCTCCCTCACCTCTATCCTAATCTTTCTTTCCTAAATTCGCCGTCCTTATTTCCCCTCCACCGATGAACCCTAATTCCGCAGCCTCACCCAAATCCCGTTCCTAATGGGATTCTTTCCCTATCCCCTTACCATTTCAGTGTTTTCCCCTTATTTGGTGCTATATTATGAGATAACTTAGGTACTTGCCTAAACATGGCAAGTACCCCGTCTTTGATTCTGTCCTAATCAAGTTTTACCTCTTGAATCTGGACGACCTTGAGTCCAAACACGTTATTTGTATCATGAGAGCCTGATTCGCTCGTATCTCGTTGGATCATACTTAACCCTAAGGTTAGGGTTTTCAAATTCTCTTATTTGAACCAAAACTGGTTCAAGTTTTGATTTTGAATGTTATTTCGTCTATATTCACTCTATTACGCATGAATCTGCCTATTTCCGTTAATTCCTTTTACTTGCCCTAAATTAGGGTTTCAGATCTTTTAAATCGAACCAATCTAGTTCTATTCTCTGTTTCTTTTAAATAGTTTCCTGTTTATGTTCATTGTATGCAGTATGTGATTATTTTATCCTTATTTCTCTGCTGATTTTATGGTTTATCCAAAATTAGGGTTTTAGACCCTTTTTTACTCGAACCAATCTAATTCGATTCTCTGCTTCTTTTGAATAATTTCCCGTCTATGTTCATTGTACGCGTTGTGTGATCCTTTGCCTTATTTTCTGCCAATCTTGTGTATTTTTACCTAAAGTTTAGGGTTTCAATTCGACTGATTTAAGTACTTTCCTTTTTTATGATTAATTAAACTGTTTTCCATCTTTGGGTTCTAGTTTCTGCACTATTTAAACCCCTTCTACCTCTCCCCTTAGACAAACTGGAACTCTCATTTTTTTTTATTCACTAAAAACTTAAGCTCTCTTTGTTCTCTCTTGTTTTGATTTATGTACTAAGAGGTTATGTTTGGCCGGCTGAAAGCCAAGGCTAAATTACTCTGGAACTTAACTGCTATTGCATATTTACTTGCTCTCTTCTCAACTGGTATGCCCTAACCTTTGCAATTTCATTCTTTATGCTTTGTTTGACTAGCATGTTTCAATTCCTAGCATGATTATGTCCTTTATATAACTATATGATTTCATTTGGTAATACTGTTAACTCAAGACTAGGTTATTTCAAATAGCATGAATATTCTCATAAGTTAATGTAAGGTTTAGTTTGTTTCATTAACCTGTTCTGAACTTTATAAGGTATTGTAAGCATGCAATGATTGTTATAAGTCCAGTCTGTTTCTGTCTCTATGTTCAAGCCATGAATGCTTTAATATTTAACCAAATTACATGCCAATCTGCTTGAACTACATGTTGAACACGAACTTTATTTGTTTCTTGGTGCAGTTCTGTTTGCAATTCTGTATTCTGAATTTGCTTGCTTCTGAAGTTGAACTATTTTTTCTTAACCTATCCCCCTTACCCTTTATGCACTGGTTTTCAAACTCCTACTCTTAGTTATTTAGGTTCTTACCACTCCCAGTGTGAGCACAGCCTAGGGTCCTTGAGACTCCTCTGAACTCTGACACATTGCGGCTAGTCTTCCAATCCTTATGAATTATTTTTTCTGAGTGTGGTTCTGGTGTGAGAATTTTTCGAGGTCCCTGAGGCCCTTGGGAACTTTGACACATTAGAAACCCAATTTTATGTGTCATGGATGGATCACTATTATGCTCCAGAGTTGCTATGTTTGAGGGCCTGGTTCCCAGTTTTATATTGGGCCTATGAAGGCTCCCTATAGTGTAATGGATATTGTTATGTAATTCATTCGATATTCTGGGTTGTAATAATTTCTGTAATAACAGATTTAATTAGTGAAAACTGGGGGGTGTTCCTTCTATCTTTGTTAAACTTGGGTAGAAATCCTACTTATAGGTTTAATTATGTTGATCAAATCATGTGAGTGCTATTACTTGTCTAGAGATCCTGCCTATAGGATTTTCTGATTGTTTAATTCTGTATTTTTACGCTTGCATATTAGAGATCCTCTTTATATACTTCTTGCATTAAATCATGTTCATAGGATCCACACATATTTTTAACTCAACGTGCATTAGTGACCATGTCTATAAGATTTTGTTTGAAATAATAACCTTTCCTTGGCAATCTGCTTAAAATTCTGCCCACATACAGTTGTAGATATCATGCCTATAGGGTGAAATCAATCTCAAACCTAGAAAACATGCCTATAGGATTTAAAATTAATAGATATCATGTCTATAGGAGTTTAAATCAATTCTGCAATTAGAAAGTATACCTATAGGATCTAAAAGGGATAAAACCTGCCTATAGGAATAAAAATCAATAGTTCACTTAGAAACCATGTTATAGGTTTATAATTAATAAACTCGTAGAAACCATGCCTATAGGGTTCTGTTAATCAGTTTTGAGTTCGACCAATTCTGGTTATCACTTAGGCAACCCTGTAGGAGTTGCTAATGATTCTTGGCCTAAAATCGTGATATCTTGCTGTCTGGGAGTGCCCACATTCATGCCTAATAAAATTAGTAGGCAAACTAATAGGTCTAGATGCTCGCCTTAATAAATTGCTTCTTTACATTCAGTTTCTTCTTACCTAGATATCCTGCCTATAGGGTTCTAAAATTAATAAAGTTTGCTGATTCAATTGTGTTCTTTTGTTGTTTACGTGTGGAGGTCAATGTGAGCCCTTATTTGTTTATTTGAAAGTCCTATTTGTCTTTTGTTTGTTGCTAGATTTCTCATTTTAGTAACATAGAATGGTCTCGAACCATCCTAAATAGAGGTCCTAACACCTCCAGGACCATAGTTAAGGGACGGGTAGTGCACGCACAAGGAACGAGTTAGAAGCTATTAGAACGCTTAGGTAACAACCGAAAGATAGTAATTGGGTAGTAAAGGAGATGATGACCCGTGCGCTAATACTATGAGTAATACCCCAACTTGGGGAAGTTACAAAGTATTGCATGGAATGATCCTATAGGCTAAAAAACCTAGGACCCCTTTAATCCTGTTTAAAGTAATTTGTATTTGTCCAAATTGTTTTATTTCCCTTTTAGACTAATTCTCTTAATTAAATTCGGCTGGGACCCACCATTGTGGACCTCGAGGGGTTCCTAACACCTTCCCCTCAAGGTAATTTCGAGCCCTTACCCGATCTCTGGTGATGCAAACTGGATTTATGAGTTAATTACTCTAGGTGACCTAACGCACCTTAATCCGTTAGGTGGTGACTCTTCCAATCCCTTACCCAATCCCAAAAAGAAGGAGTTGTCCCAGAAATGTTGAAACACGATTTTGCAAGAAAAAGGGAGGCGCGACACCGCTGTGGTGTACTCATGCTACGCTTCTGCACATTTTTTTGTGTAGATCCAGAGTTAGTGGATTGTGAGTTGCAGCGGAGACCTCAAGTTATACCTGCCATTGCGTTCGCATGCCTCATAGGTCACCTTCTGGAGGTTTATGTAGTTATTATTTATTTCCATTCTGAACAGTAATGTATTTTATATTCTTAGTTACTCTTAGAAGAGCATATGACTTTGTACTATTTTTCTTGGGATATTGTATATCTATTGATGGTTGTTGGCTATATATGAAAATTATTGTAATGTTTTAAATGACTTAAAGTTGTTAATAACTCAGCATGTGTTAGGCGTACCTAGTCTTAGAGACTAGGTGTCATCACGACATCCGAAGGTGAGAACTTGGGTTCGTGACAGATTTCCTTTAATGGCTACTCCTTTACTGTTGCTCTTTTCAATCAGTACCTTACTTTTAAATTCTCTTCTCTGATCCTCGTATTCTCGGAATCTACACAATACTGGTCACAAAATTAGTTGCACAAGAGGTTCATTGCAGAGGGTACATGAAGTGTAAACTAGCTAGGAAACTTCAGCAGATAATGTCCTATCCTAGGTGATGATGTCAACTAAAGGTTATAGTTCAATTATGGGTGGCAAAAATAACCCAAACCTATTTGACCCGCCTAAGTTTTAATTGGTTTGGGCTAAAACGATTTTGAAAATGGGATGTTTTGGGTGCTAGCCCAGTTAACCCATAAAAAATTATCAGCCCAAATGGATCCATGATGATGCCCAACCTTGACCCATGAAAATGTTCAATCTTAGAGTTCTATCTTGACCCATGTGCTGGAAAATATTTTCTAATTTTTTCATGTTTGATTGGTTTAAATATTTGAAAAATATTTCTTTATGAATTTATTTTTCTCCCGTTGGAGAAAATATTTTCCCTATCACGGCAAAAAAATATATTTTTCAAAACCCTTTTCCAACCTTCCAAAATTACTGTCATTGACAAAAATTATCATCAAACATGAAAAAAATCTGAAAATAAAGAAGAAACACATTATCACAACAGAAAAACAACAAATAAATTTTTGTCAATAAATAAAGGAAGAGTACTGAGCTCTTTTTTAGGTATCACAATAAAATAAAATAAAGTACTCATTTTATTGAAATGAAAGATAATGCTTTTCTACAACATGAAAAGATTTTTGTTTAAATAAAATGAATATTTTTTCTACTACATAAAAAGAAAGTAGTTATTTTGTGAAGAAAATACTTCTTCTACTCATGAAAAAAAAATTATTTTTCTTTTGAAACAAAAGAAAATACTTTTTCTACAACATGAAAAGAAAGTACTCATTTTGTAAAAAATAAAATATTTTTCTATATCATGAAGAAAGTACTTATTTTATTGAAATAAAAAGAAAATACTTTTTCTACGTCATAAAAAGAAAATATTTATTTTGTTAAAATGATTTGGCAAAATACTTTATCTACAATATTAAAAGAAAATGTTCATTGTAGACAATTAAAATTTTATTAAATTTGAATCCATAAGTAATTTAGATTTTATCATACATTAAATACATACTAGTCCAAATGATACTATGGGATAGTATAATCGGGTCGACTATTTAAATCTGAAATAAATTGATTTAAATAAAAGTCCAATGTATTATTAGGCTAGCTGGTCAATTGGTCTTCTACCAAATGGGTCGGCCCATGAGTCTCAAGCCCAATGATCCACTAGGGTTTTCTTGGAGACTACTCCACCCCACACCTATATAAAGGGGCCAAAGAAGAAGGTTAAGATACAATCAAGTAAGCAGAAAGAAAAACTAAAGAAGCTCTGAAGAATAACATCAAGGTCTCCATCCATATATGCAATCGTCATGTAAAGCCCCAGCAATTTTTCTAACAAGATTAAGCCTCACTCGAGCTTAAGAGAATATTTTGCAAGACCTCCAAGTGCTTGTGAACTCACACGAGGGTATCGAGATCATTAAAATACTTGGACATGAATATTATGAGGGTTGAAGGTCACTAAGTTGCATGAATAAAATCATAGCTTGAAATGGTGGAGAAAAAAGGGAAGAAGGAAACCCAGCAAGCCTGTGAAGCCTTTTTGCGTAGCCTACGCAAGCTGTGTAGGCAAAATCATCATGGAAGTGAAGGGGAGAGTTTTAGCTGCGTAGGCTACACAAGCCTGGGTAGCTAATCTGCGTAGGCTCCGCAGCCAGCCTACACAACTCATTTTCTATAAAACAGGGGAGATTCAGGGAGAGAGAAAAAGATAACATTTTTGGCTAAGTTTTGGGTTCTAGAGAGAAGGTGGAGCATCCTCAACCCAAATATACATCAAAGGTGAGTTTTATGATATTTTTTGTAATGTATTAACACTAGTTAATGGTAGTATTAATATCTACATGGATTGAAATTCATAGGGATTTCTCTAATCTTCAAGAATTATTCAAAAGGGTTCAAGTTAGAGTTTGAGCTACAAGAGGTAAATTATCTACCCTACACTTAAATACAAATATGGATTAAGTATTTGGAATGTATTGTGAAGTAGAAAGTACCAATTGATTGAAGAATTATGCTAGTCCTTGAAATGGGTATTGTGAGTTAGGGTTCTTGAATGGAAAAGAAGATGAATAGTAAATTTTTGAATCTTGTTAAGATGGTTGGTGATTCTAGTGCTTCAATAGCTTAATAGTGACTATGTATTGAATCATTTAACCTAGATTAGGGTTTAAAGGCCAATGATGAAATATATTAAGGATAAAAAGGATATGTGTGGATGAATTAGGCTTGTTGAAGACTTACAGTCAACTTGTTAACCTTAAATGGGTATCGACATATATGTTTGGAAAAGTTTTGATGTCTTAGGATGTCTGATGTAGATATTGGCTTGTTGGCGACGTTTGAGAGTTCTAATGAATTGGAGCGTCGTACTATTATTTGAAGCTTGGACTTGAGGTAAGTTGATTAAAATTTACTCTTCTTGAGGGATTTTCTCTAAAATCATATTTGAGTTATTACATGAGTTTATTTGTAAATGTGCATCCGTACATGTGCGCATAAGGGGGATAGGAAGTCACCATGTATTTTGAGTTTTGTTGCATAAAGAATGTCTTGTTATTTTACAATTGAGAAATTCTATTTTTAAAGATTTGAAGGTAAATGATGCTTGAGGAAGTTTTTAATTTAAACTTATGTATTGGAAAGAATATAAAGCATTTGAGTGATAAAGAGGTATTTTATGAAAAGTATTTCTTTTGAAACTTGATTAATGGATAACACTCGTCGTATTTTTGAATTATGGATGTTAAATTGTTAAAGGCTTTAATATGAAAAAGAATAGATAGTTGATTGTTTTATTCAAATGTTTTAGTTTGACCATGAGCTATGATTTGATAAAAATAGATCCTTTGAGGCTACTATGCTATGAATCTATTTTAGAGATATCAAATGTTTTGGGAGTTACTAGTGGAGACCACCGATATTGGTTCGAATGTTGAGTTCGTTGCCATGGAACTACACGTGCATGTGTAGGGATACATTCCAAGGCTAAGCCGAGGTTTGTGGGGGTAAAGTCCCCCATTGAGAGGGAAAATGATCATTACTTAAAGTAATTAGGTTAAGACGACTCGTACGGCACTACGGGAAGCCGCCCAGACAAGTAGGGTCTAAACTTGTTGCTAGGTTGATCACCTCGTAGTTGTTTATTATGTCGGTGTCGGTATAGTACTTCTGATAAAAAGTTAAGAGATAATTTGTTATGTTTAGGCCTAAGGAGCCGAAAGTGGTTTCAATGACCTAATGAAGATGCAATTGTTTCGTATGATTTTATTAGAATCATGGATTAATATAAATGTTTTAAAAGTTTGTATCATGATCTATATTTTTCTAGTTTTTTCATTTAAAATGATAAAGAGCGTGAATTGATATAATTGTCATCATTATATATCGAACGTTAGTTGCATTATTTTTGGTAAGCCTTGTCCCAGGAATATGAGTTAGAGAGAGTCTATGATACTTATTGAGTATTGTCGTGGTGTACTCATCCCTCAGAGGCCCCTCTCCAGGGTCCTGCTTACGTTATATGTTTCAGGAGGAGGTATGGTATGTGATGAGAGGATGAGCCTAGGATGACTTCTTTCCGAGGTGCATGGTGAGGCACCACTTCTATTTCGTGGTAGCTGTCATGTTGAATATTTACTCTCTGTTGGTCGGGATTGTCCCAAATGTTTATTTTATTCTCATGTCATAGAGATTTCATAGACTATTAGGATTGTTTTGGGGTTGTAATTGATGGTCATTCATATCATGAAATGAAAGTGACATTGTTATCCTTATGTATTTTCAATTATTGAAAATGATGTATTTAAAGATTATACTTCATGTATGGTTTTAATCATTTAAAATGACTATGCTTTCAAAAAGGCTTTTGCATGCATCCGTTAGTCATATTGATGGATATTCTAGTATGAGTTGGTTCGCCCGGGTTAGGTAGTGTACTGGGTGCAGGTCACGTGGTCTTGGGTCGTGACACGTCGTTTGTGGTCCAATACCAAAGACTTACTCAAATCATAGGCAGGCAGATTCAAATCTTCCATTCGTGATAACCCAATACAAAATCCTAGTTCGTGACGACCTTCAAATTGTTCGTGACGTACTACAAATCTGAAATCCGTCAAGTTCAAGATCGAGTTCTCAACTTCTTGAACCATCGTTCGTGAGGAGAAGAATCAGAGGACCACATCTCCTTAGATTTGAGATATTTTAGATATTGTAACCCCATCACTTGAAATCGAATTTAATATTTGTCGCTTTATTTCTTGTCTTGATTATTATTTTTCAGGAGCGAAATTTAGTTGTTACAAATTTTGGCACACCAAATGGGACCATCTCTACCTCTTTCTCTTCTTAATTCTCAACATTCAAGATCACTAAGATGGATTCAAATAATATCGACTCAAAAGTTGGTGACTCCAAATTTTCTTCTGACGTTGAAAGTATCTTGAACGCTACTATGGGGAGTCTTGGGCCAGTCACCTGAAGCAAGGCGAGTGTCTTGGGAAAGCAAGCACTCCAAGTGTCATCTGCACCAATGCATGCTTTGAGATCTTCATCATCCGGAGAGGAAAGCTCCTCTACTAGCAAATCAGAAAGAGGAGATAATATTGCAAAGTTTTAGAGAAAGCTCTTGCTAAACTTACTTTATACAATACCAAGAGTCAGCTTACCCAACCTGATGATGAAGCTTTACGCGTTGGATCTACCCTAATCTCGCCACATGACATATTCCAAACTGAGTTCAACCCATGGGAATATCTCAGTTATTCTTCATCATCTGCAATAATCATAGAGGCAACGATGACTAACATTTCGACAATGGAGGAGCAACTCGCAAATCTGACAAAGGCGATTTAGGGATTAACAAAGTATGTTCAAGATCAATATGTCTGTATTACAAAATTGATAGGAATAGTAGAAAGCATGGTGGATAGAGAATCAAGTCATGCACCTGGAAAGCTCCCTGAAGTCTATGAGAAGGCTGATCCTCCAACAAAACAAGTGTCATCCTCCAAAGAACTTCATGCCTCCTCCGAAGGATCAATTCCCATTGAAGGAATTCATCATGGGAACTATCAAAGATAAGTATGAGGTCGCTTGAAAGTCTTCTCTCATGTACGCAAAGCCGTATACTGCAAGAATTGATAGCTTGAAGATGTCTGTCAGTTATCAACCTCCCAAATTTCAGCAGTTCGACGACAAGAGAAATCCTGGCGCACTTTGTTGAGACATGCAACAATGCAGGGATCTATGGAGATTACCTTGTCAAGCAGTTCGTCCGCTCATGAAAGGGGAATGCTTTTGATTGGTACACCAACCTCGAGGGTGGATCCATTGATAGTTGGGATCAATTGGAGCAAGATTTTCTCAATCGCTTTTATAGCACGAGGCATACTGTGAGCATGGTGGAACTTACAAACACTCGCCAACGAAAAGATGAACCCGTTATTGACTTTATAAATCGATGGAGGAATGCAAGCCTCAACTGCGAAGATAGGCTAAGCACAACTTCTGGCATAAAGATGTGCATCCAAGGAATGCATTGGGGATCGTTACATCTTGCAAGGAATTAAGACTAGGACATTTGAAGAACTTTCCACCCATGCTCATGATATGGAGTTGAGCATGGATTCTGCTGGAAGTGAAGGGTTGCCCATCTACGAACCTCACAAGGGAAAAGATAAGCAAGAAGTCAAGAAATGGAGCAAGTTCGTACCAAATAATGAAAGCAAAGAATCCATGAACGTCAATGCCTCTCATGTGAAGTTTACTACTAAGGTGAGCAAGAAATAAAGTATGAAAACAACTTCCTCTCAAGACAATGCAAATCGGATGTTGACTCTCAAAGAGATGCAAAAAGGAGTACCCATTTTATAGACTCTAACATGCCTGTGATATTTGAAGACCTCCTCGAGCTAAAGCTTATTGATTTGCTAGAGATGAAGCGACCAGATGAAGCTGGAAAAAGCAATGACCCGAATTACTGCAATAGACCAGCTTGTAGTTCAACATCTTGAGAAGTGCTTTGTCTTCGAGGACAAAGTTATGAATTTGGCTCGTCAAAAGAAGATCGAGCTTGAAGACGAAAATGTCAGCACAAACCATGTGTCTATTGCCTTTGGCTCATTCGATCCATTTGAGATATGAACTTGTGAAGGGAATAAAGATGAAGAATTGTTGGAGGATGAAAAAGACCGAGTTGATCAACCTGATGAAGAAGGCTGGGCCCTACTCATCGAAGACGCCGTAAATTGTGTCTGCAAAAAGCATCAACGAAGCAACCTATAAGGAGTAAGATGGGGAGAAGACCGAAGAATCAACAAATGGTTAGGAACCCAAAGAAGGTGAAGATAGAGGCACACTATCACCAAAAGCCACGCCACCCGGTGACTTTGGGAAAATTCTTGCCGAGTTGGTTTCACATGAGGATTTATGACGATGATGGCAAAACCTTGTGTTGTAATGTCGATAAAGAAGATGAGGAAAAGAATGAATTCACGTCAACACCGTCTCCATCAAAGTCTAAAAGTCTTATTGAGTCCCCTTTCCAAGAAGTAGGTGTCTGAAATGCAAAAATCACCTTCACTGAAGACGATCTCCTACTTGGTGAGATACCGCACAATCGCCCTTTGTTTATGATGGGCTATGTGCTTGAGCAGAGGATAAACAGAATCTTGATAGATGACGGATTTGAAGTTAACATTCTTTCTATTCGCATAATGAAAGAACTCGGCATCTCAACTGAATAACTTTCTAAAAGTTGTGTGATGATTCAAGGATTCAATCAAGGGGGACAAAGGGCCATATGGCTATCAAACTGGAAATCACCATGGGAGATATGCAATCAAGTGCATGGATGCATGTGACTGATGCAAAGACTTCATACAAATTTTTGCTTGGCAGGCCGTGGATACACTAGAATAAAGTTGTCCCATCAACTTACTACTAATGTTTGAAATATAATAAAGATGGAGTCGAAAAGAAGATAGTTTATGACGACAAGACGTTCGTTGAAGTCGAGGCATACTTTGATAATGCAAAGTTCTACTTGAAGAACCACATCATAAAGGGAGTAAAAGTTGATGACATCACGAAGGTCTGATAATATTGTGTACAAAAGGGTTGAAGTAGCTTCTGGTGAAAATAAAGTTACAATAGAAGCATACCAAGTTTCGAAAGCTCACAAAATGAATGCCGCAACTACAAGCAAGAAAATAGCTCCTTTATTTCGTTACATCCCAAAAGTGAAGAAAGATAAAAGAGAATCATCAAGCCTCCAGAAAGATGCACTAAAACAATTAACCCTTCATATCAAGCAGATTGATACCATAAAGTCGTCTTCAAAGCCACCGGAAAATTTTATGGCCCCTAGCATGCCTCAAAATAAGAACTCCCCACAAAGCGCACAAATGAAGGTTTTGATCTGAATGCTTACAGGTTGTTTGTAAAGGCTGGATATAATCACAATGAACCATCTAAGCTAGGAAAGCTCCCACCTGAAGCTACTAGGAAATCAAACACGATGAAGGATAAGGAACATGTGGTGAAGCAATCACGTGAGGTCCTGGGTTACAAACAACCCCCACTAGTTCGCATCTTCATTATAAGAGAAAGTAGTAACTATATCATGATGGAAGATGAACCCGATGATCCTAATGAAAGGCCTCCTGTCTTTGATCGACTTGGAGACCCAACTACGAGAACTTCTGTATTTGAGAGGTTCGGGCCATAGAAAAGGAAGAAGAACAAGTCCTAAAGAAATTATAGAAAAATAAGAAGATTGTGCCATCTTGAGTCCAAAGTATTGTCAAAGCATGATCCCTTCCAGAATGAGGTGACAGTCAGAACTTCTTATTTCAGCGGAGAGGTACTCAAAGTGAAGACTCGCACAGTGGTCCACACTAGAGAGCGTGACAAAGATGAAGAAGTGTAGGATCTTCATATCACATTATTGCGAATAAGAAGCAATACACTTCATTTCTTAGGAAGGTCGACGAAAATTTGGGAGACTCCTCTTGGTGTGGCCATATATCTTTCAATGATGGTAATCCCCAAGAATATGAAGACGTTGAGAACGCTCCCCCGAAACTAGAAGAAGGAATTAAAATGGTAGTTGATGCATTGAAAGAATTCAACCTTGGCATTGCGGAAGACTCCAGGACCACTTATGTAAGTGCCCTACTAATCGCAGATGAAGAAAGCACTTATGTGGAGCTACTTAAAGAATATAGAGATGTCTATGCTTGGAGATACAAAGAGATGCATGGTTTAGATCCTAAAGTAGCAGTTCATCATCTCGCGGTCAAGAAGGGAGCTCGTCATATTAAGCAAGCCCAAAGACGCTTCAGGACAAAATTGATCCCATTAATTGAAGCCGAGGTCAATAAACTCATTGAAGCTGGTTTCATTTGGGAGGTTATATATCCTGCATGGATTTTAAGCATTGCTCCTGTGAAGAAGAAGAATGGCCAAATTCGAGTTTGTGGCTATATTAGTGACCTCAATAATTCATGCCCAAAGGACGAATTTCTGCTCCCATCCCAGAGCTTATGATTGATTTCACCACCGGATATGAGGCGATATCTTTCATGGATGGATCATCTGGCTACAATCAAATACGTATGGCACCGAAAGATGAAGAGCTTACTGCATTTCGCACTCCTAAAGGCATTTATTGCTACAAAGTAATGTCTTTTGGCTTGAAGAATGTCGCGCCACATATCAAAGGCAATGCAGAATATCTTTGACGACATCCTCCACAAGAATGTGGAATATTATGTGGATGATTTACTGGTGAAATCAAGAAAGGGAGGAGACCACTTGCAAAACTTAAGAACGATGTTCAAACGATTCCATAGATATCAACTTAGAATGAACCTATTGAAATGTGCCTTTGGAGTCACTTCTGGAAAATTCCTTGGATTCATTATTCGGCATCGAGGGATTGAGATAGATCAAGCCAAATATAATACAATCTTGAAGATGCCCGAGCCCAGAAATATACATGAGCTGAAAAGTCTACAAGGAAAATTGGCGTGTCTTAGATGATTCATCTCAAATCTAGCAGGGAAGTGCCAACCTTTTAGCCGTATCATTAAGAAGGGTTTACCTTTTGGATGGGACCGAGCTTGTAGCAACGCATTCCAAAGCATCAAATCCTACTTGATGAAACCTCCAGTTTTGGCAGCCCCTATACCAGGAAATCCACTGATTTTATATATTGCGGCACAAGAAAGGTCAGCTGGAGCCCTTTTGGCCCAAGAAAATGGAGAAAGTAAAAACAATTCCCTTTACTACTTGAGTAGGATGATAGCCCCAAATGAGCTGAAGTATTGTCCGATTGAAAATTTGCATCTGGCATTAGTTTTGGCAAATTCAAAAGCTGAAGCACTACTTTCAAGCTCATGTCATCAGTCTCGTCTCAATGGCAAACCCGATCAATTTTGTTATGTCAAAACCCGTCCTTAATGATCGATTAGCAAGGTCGTACCTCCAATTTCAACAATTCGAGATTGTGTTCATCCCACAAAAAGCTGTGAAATGACAAGTTTTGGTGGATTTCTTGGTAGATCATCCAATACCTGATGATTGGGAGTTGACTGATGATCTACCTGATGAGGATGAAATGGTCATCGAAGTGTAACCATCTTGGAAAATGTACTTTGATGATATCGCACATCGTGAAGGAGCTGGCACAGGTGTTGTATCAATCACTTCTCAAGGAAAGGTTTTGCCATATTCCTTCACCTTAACACAACATCCCTCCAGCAATGTTGCAAAATATCAAGCACTCATACTTGGTCTTGATATGGCCGTTGACATGAGACAACTCCAATTACATATTTTTGGAGATTCTGATTTAGTGATCAATCAATTCCTAGGTAGCTACGAGGTCAAAAATCTAGAATTGCGTCATTATCATGATTAAACATAGAAATTGATTGGATGGCTTGGCAATGTAACTCTTCAGCATATGTCAAGGGAGGAAAATAAGAAATCTGACGCATTAGTTGCTCTAGCTTCGACATTGACTCTGTCCGACCAGACACAAATCACTATCTGCCAAAAATGAATAGTACCACCAGATGAGAACGAGGATAAAGAAAGCAAGCTCGAGCATTTGGTAGCTGTCACTGAAGCTAAGAAGGTTGATTGGCGACAAACTATGATCGACTACTTATGTTATGGGATACTTCCAGAAGATCTAAGGAGAAAGACCGAAATTCATCGGTGTGCTCCTCGTTTCCTTTACTACAAAGACACTTTGTATCAAAGATCATTTGAGGGAGTTCTCTTGTGTTGTTTAGGCGAAGATGAAGCAACTCAAGCTATGCAAGAGGCATACTCTGGAGTTTGTGGATCACATCAATATGGGTCGAATCTCCACTTCCACATTAAGAGGATGGGTTACTAGTGGCCGACAATGGTGAAATATTTCTTAGATTATGATCGAAGATGCAAGGCTTGCCAGTTTCACACAAATTTAGATATATCAACCACCTGAAATGTTACACCCTACTGTTGTATCTTGGACATTTGACGCTTGGGGATTAGATGTCATTGGAACACTTCTAAAATCTTTTGGAGGACATCTATACATCTTGCTTGTAATTGATTACTACTTAAAATGAGCCGAGGTCGTTGCTCTCAAAGAAGTGAAGAAGGAGAATGTTGCAAAAGTCATTTGAGTGAACATCATCTATCGTTTCGACATTCCTAGCTATATAATAACAGATAATGGCAAGTCGTTCGATAACAAATTGATGACCAAGATTTGTGACCTTTTTTACTTCAAGCAACGTAATTCGTCAATGTATTATGATGCTGCAAATAGATTAGCCGAAGCATTTAACAAGACACTTTGCAACTTGTTAAAGAAGGTCGTCCTCCAAGTCTAAAAGAGATTGGCATGACACAATGGAAGAAGCTTTGTGGGCATATCGGACGACTCACTGCACGTCTATACGAGCAACTCCTTATTCTCTTGTTTATGGAGTCAAAGCAGTACTTCCTCGTGAGTGTCAAATACCATCCTTGCAACTCGATGCCCAAGAATGTCTTACTAAAGAAGAAAACGCTCCTATGCGCCTTGAAGAACTAGAGTTCCTCGATGAAAAAAGGCTAGAAGCTCAACAAAGTCTTGAATGTTATCAAGCTCGTCTTTCTCGTGCTTTCAATAAAAAGGTTCTCTTGATGTCCTTCCAAGTTGGCGATCAAGTTTTTGCAGTAAGAAGACCTATTATCACCTCTCGTAAATCTAGGGGAAAATTCAGTTCAAAATGGGATGGTCCATATGTTGTGTAAGAAGCCTATTCAAGTGTAGCATACAAGTTAGTTTATGCAGATGGAATGAGAATTGACCCTATCAAAGGGAAATTTTTGAAGAGGTATTATCCTTGAAGAAGATACGCTCCTTAACACACGAGCCTAAACTGCATGTTTCTATGCTCCTGGCTCGCATGAGCCTAGACTACGAATGACATCCAAAAAAAAGAGGACTCTAGGTTGAAAACCTCGAAAAGAGGCGGCCAAGGCAAAAGTTAGGACATAAAATAAAAAAAACTCACTTATTTTGAACTAACGTTATGACTTGATCCTCTTCATCAAGGCACATAGGCAACTTAGAGTTTCATTGTAAGTTCAGTCTCATAAGCTTAAGGAAATGTGTGTTTCAACGTGACATGATCATCAAAATTCGAGTTGAGGCATCACATTGATTACTCAACTAGGCGTACGTTGCATAAAGAAATAAGGAAATTTGTGTCGAGCCAAAATGGATAATTCATTTCTTCAATGCTACAAGGATATGATATATCATTGTCAATAAAATATAAGGATGAAAATATTTATACTTCGTCCTATATGAAGAATCTAAGTCATAAAAACAATTGATGTGAAGGATTGTCGCTAACTTATCTTGAATGCCTTTCCAAGTTGGCTTAATTTGTTAAAAACATGATGCTAGCACTAAAGCTTTGCTTAGTTGAATCCAATGTGAATTGTTCTCCAATCATATAGTCTAACTATGGAATTTATAATTTGGGTTCCGAAACTGTAGATAAGTCAACTTTGCGAATTTTCTTTTGGTTGACCGAAAGGAGTTATGCCATGAAATTCATATGTATTTCAGGTCTCTAAGTTTACTTTCTAATGGTGCAAACGGATTGCAATTTTGAATCTCCAAGCTCAAGATACGATTTTTTGCTGAAAGTACGTGAATCTGAAAGTTACTGCAGTTAAGTCAAGTTCAGAAATTTTCTGTTGACAGTCCAAAAAGAGTTCTGCCATGAAATTTATATGAGTTTTACATCTCTGAGTCTACTTTTTGGAACCGCAAACGGCAATGGAATGCAAAGAATATATAATAAATATACCAAGAATATGCAACAAATAAAGGACATGCAAGGATTAATTCAGCTAAAGCAAGCTGCAAGATTGTGTGTATAGTGACCTAGGAATTCTAAGAGTAGATTTACCTGGATTTGGACATGGGTTAAGGACAACTGTGATATGGTACTAGTTAACCTCGTCCGCCAATCTCTGAAACTAGAGAGTTTTGAAAGAAAGTTGAAGAGGTGAAAAGACAACCCTCACGTGACTTGTGTGTGATTGAATTTTAATTTCGACGGTCCTAGATCAAACCACAATTTTTTTTTCCAAAAGTACGCAAATCTGAAAGATCACTGCAGTTAAGTCGACTTTGTGAATTTTCTGTTGACAGTCCGAATGAGCTTCTGCTATTAAATTTATATGAGTTTTTAGATCTTTGAGTCTACTTTTTGGAAGAGCAAACGGATTGTAATTCCAAAACTCCTAGCTCAAGATACAATTTTTTTCCGCTGAAAGTACGCAAATCTGAAAGTTCACTGCAGTTAAGTCGACTTAGCGAATTTTCTGTTGATAGCTCGAATAGAGTTCTACCATGAAATTCGTAGGTACTGTAGGCCTCTGAGTTTTCTTTCTAATGGTGCAAACAAATTGCAATTTTGACGCTCCTAGCTCAAGATATGACTTTCCTTAGCAAGAGCACATGAAGAAACAAGGCCAACACACAAGACACGTGTTGAAATTTAAGAAAGAAATAATTGGGAGTAATGAAGGAAATCCAAATCTCAAAGAGATATATCACAGTAAAAATAAAGTTGCTTTTATTACTCTAATATAAGTACTCCATTACATGATATTAGTTATAAAAAAATTTAAGTCGAGAATCCTAAGGCAAAAAAGAACTCTAAAATCATGGAAAAGGTTTAAAGCCAAGATTTGTTGGCGGCTTGTCTCAACTTCCCCTTTCAGGAGGGATAACTTTTCCGCTTCATCATCAGATAATGAATGATTCGCTTCAATGGTATAAATCTCTCCTTCGGTAATGGCAATATTTTCTTGACTTTTAGCCAACTTCACTTGTTATTTATCCAAGAGCGCGATGATATTCTTCTTTCTAGAGAACAAGGCAGCTAGCTGTTGTTCACCACTCACAAGATTGGTTTGAAGTTTCTCTACAGATTCGTTCACTTTTTCATATTCCTATTTTGCATCATCGAGGCGTCATTGTGCATCAAAAAGTGACTCTTGTTAAAATTCTTTAGTTATCTTGGATGATCTTAAAGCATCGTAATACACGTACATCTTGAAGAAAGCCTCAACAAAAGCCTTTAAAGTAGAAGTATCAATAATATTTTCATTCTTAATTTCCCTAAGAGTCAAAATACTTTCCTCCAACTTTGTGAAGCTATCTAGAGAATCAAGAAAGAACTCTTTGAACCATTCACACCAGGTATGCCACATCGTGTTTATAAAAAAAAGTTTAATACGGGATATATCCTCTTGTGATTTGAAGTTTGGAGCATCAAGATACAACGACCATGGAGTAGGCTCGAAGACTTTTTGACGTTTTTCTTGACTTGCGACGGCCTCAATCTTACTTGTCTGGCTGGATTGGAAAGCATAAAATCCTCTAGAAGAATGAGATGCGACTCTTTGGGTAGACTCAAATCTATTAACGGAGCGCTTTTTGCAGCATGATGTTCAACACCATCAAATAAAGTGTGAGGACTTTTTACGGCCACACTGAAGGAATTTGGGCTTGTAACATAGTCTTCCACCATGTTGTTACCAAGTACATCATCATAAAACTCATCGACGCCCAACTGCAATTTAAAAATAATAATAATAATAACTTTAGTGTTCAAAAAAAAAAGGAAAAAATGAGTAAATTTGAAGGAAATAATATTTACTCGTTTCTCCAGTTCAGACAATGGCATCGTTGAGCTAGGGTCACCCTCTACAAAAAATCTAGTATCGATACTAAGAGCGTCCAAGTCAGCAAACTCTGTGTGGCACGTGTCCTTAGTTGGAACGATTCCAATGTATGATGTGCCTAACATCACTCTCGTTCGAACTGGAAGTCGCACTAACATTTATAATCTCATTGGGCAAAGCAGAAGGTTGAGTCCTTTCCTCGTTTGTTGGCACAACGTTGGTTGTATTCGTAACATCTTTGTTTGGTGAAGTAGGAGGCACTTTCCTTTTGCAAGGATTGTCCGTCACTGTGAGACCCCATGTGTTTTTTTTCTCTCTTCTCTTACGTAATATACGTAACGTGGCATAGTTATATAAGGTATATATTATTGGATATAGCACATTTAGAGAACAAGACTGAAAATGTGTGGTAATATCAAGGAACAAAACTAAAGCTTTAGGTCAAAGGAATCCCTTAAACAAAGGTTCGTGGTTAAAGAAATGACTCGGGTAGCACCCCGCGCGTTCGGAAGGTTTAAATTAACTTGTACCTGTGGGATAAAACTAAGAGTGNGCGAAATAAAGGTCGGCAGAAGTTATCGTAAATTTCTCTAATAAATTTTCTAAACTTTGGGTCAAATGTATCAGATCATTTCTCCTAATATATAAATATTTATGGGACCCACAACCTACCGAATCGAAGGTCTACGAGTCTAGTTCGCAACCAAAAAAAATCTCACATCAAAGCGACATCGGATTAAGAAATTATGACTGTTTTACCACGGACTGTCCGGGATGAAACCGGGTCGCGAACCGGGTCGGGTCAAACAAGTAGTATAAGTCGGAAAATCCGACTTTTAAGGCCCCAAAACATTTCATCTTCGTCTCAGAACAGTGAAAAAGCTAAAGAGAGGGTTCCATGGTGTTCTTGAGTGATTAAGGTGCGTTTTTAACGATTTCTATCGTTAAAGTTTTCTCCCGTGCCTAGAAACGCAATCTCTATGCTTTGCAATCGTTTTCCCCTTCTATTAGCTGTGTTTGGAGCTATTTTTGGAAGATAAGAATTTGTTGTTCTTGCGGGTTCTTCAAGCTTTATACTTGGTTTGCCAATGTAATCATCTTCGGATTCTTTTATGATCGTTTTTATAAAGTTCTACGAATGTTTCGTCAAGTTAGGGTCATATAGATAATATGCCGATTTAAACTCAATTATGAACTGTTTATAGGTGCGTATAAGCTGCATATATATAATGTTTGTGAAGCTTAGGACGTAAGGAACAACAATCGTGAAGGAACTACCAGCATTCAGACGTTCGTTGGAAAGGTATGTTAAGGCTAAGCTCCGTCCTTCCTTTTAGCACGAATTCTGGAAAATTCCTAAGATGCCAAATGTGGTATTTTACTATTCTATTACTAGGAAGACCTTCTGAGAAAGGCATTGGGATCGTAGCTGAAGTATTTTTATGATGCTATTAGGTTGATATTCCACTCGTTCGGTTAAATAGGGTATTCGACATCTATATATGTTATTTTGTCGGCTTTCTTAACTATATGTCCATATATATGAATTCTTACTCGTCTTTGGGTTGTGTGACTTAAAAATAAAGGCATTTAGTATTTGCGATCAGTCAATTTTTATGTTTAAACTACTAAAACACTTGATTTTTGAAATACTTTCTTTTACTAATTATCAAGAAATCAGGTATAAGGACTAAGTGAACCACCTTAAACTTTTTATGAACATCTTCAGAGTTAAGTTATCTTTCTAAAAGTCGAGTTAAGTTTTCAATCTTATGAAAAAGAAAAATATGAGGTTCCACGATACATTTGTATGTTATACGAAGGTGATTATGAGATTATGAGAATAAGAGTACCAGTGAGCCAAGATTGGCTAAATTCTTGTTATGGCCTATTATGTGCATTCAAATTTCATATCATACATGGCATATTATGCATGGACTTCGAGCTATAATTGGAGGTAAGGGGCCTATTTGCCCGAAAGACTATAAATATTGTACAGATGGCCAATGGTTGGCAATATGATACCGGTTAACTACCAAGAGAGACTGCCATTGCTAGCATTTGGTTGGGTATGTCATGCATTTGCATCAATATATATGTATTCATGACATACGATTACACGAGCATACCATGCATATTTGATTACTATGAGGTCGGATGTCGGCCATGGAGGCTATCAGAGTTTCAGTGTCAGGTGGTATCTCTATTACCCCTTTTTACATCAGCTATGTATGATTCTACTTTCTGCCTTACATACCAGTAAATTTTTATTCATACTGATGTCCCGTTGCCTGGGGACACTACATTTTGTTTCGTGCATTCAGGTCCAGGTAGGGACTCTGATCGACCCCTCCGCTAGGATTTCGGGTTCAGCTGTGAGTTGGTAAGCTCCACCTCTTCCTGGAGCTTCCATATGATGGTTACTTTTGTTGTATAGTTTGGGTATAGTCGGGGCCTTGTCCCAACAACGCTTATGACACTCTTAGAGGCTATCGTGGACATAGTATTCTGGGTTTCTTTTTGCAGCTTTCAGTCTCCAGCCCATAGGCTTGGCATGTATATATATGTGTGTAGGCATGTATGTCTACAGTCGCGGCCTCGTTGGCCAGCTAGTACTTTATTATTTTAGCTTGTCTACCTTTGTTTATATGGCTTATTGTTATTCAGGTCATGACCTTAACGATTCAGGCTTAGTATTTCAGATGTTTTGCTGCCCGATTTGTTGGGCCCCCAGTTTAGTTAGCTAGTATGTTTAGTGGCTAACTCGATCGAATACAATATCGAGTGCCAGTCGTGCCTCCCCCAGTTTGGGGCGTGACAAACTTGGTATCAGAGCAGGTAGTATCCCAGGGAGTCCACAAGTTGTTTCTAGTAGAGTCTATCTTATGGGTGTGTTGTGCACCACACTTATAATCAGGAGGCTATGAGGCATTTAGGAATGGTTACGTTTCTTTCAATTAATAGATCGTGCTATAGAGCGAAGTTATAAGAACATATGAAATCTAAATCGTGCTTTGTGTTTCTTATCTAACAGGCTACCTACGCTCAGGAGATGGCACAGCGAGAGATAGGTATGGATCCGGGGGAAAGTACCAGTCGTTCCCCACCAGGTCGGAGGGATAGATTTCCCTTAGAGGCACACAGTGAGTCTCCAGTACCCCTAGTTTCAGCTTCCCCAGCACTTGTTGGAACCCAGGGAGATGCAATACGCCCAGCCTCACCAGTTCCATTGGTACCTGAGGCAGCTAGAGACACAGGGCCTCCAGCACCTGTTGTTCCCCCATCAGAGACTGGGGAGCAGGGGATGAGGGAGGCAATTCAGTTGCTGATTAGGATGGTTTCTATTCATGAGCGACAGCTAGAGTCGGGAGCAGATGCCCGGAGAGATCGGACAGGAAGTTCGACGGTACGAGAGTTTCTTCACTTGGCCCCTCCATTATTTACAAGATCCAGTTCCACTGAGGATCCCCAGGACTTTATAGACGATATGTATAGAGTATTGAGGGTGATGCATCCCTCCATCACCGAGGTTGTGGAGTTGGCTTCTTTTTGACTACGTGATGTAGTTGTCCAGGCATGGGAGAGATCTAGAGGACCTGATGCTCCGCCAGTAGAATGGGAGGACTTCTCTGAGGCGTTTTTAGCCCATTATTTGCCACGGGAGGTTTGGGAGGCCCGTCTTGACCAGTTTCTTAGCCTGAAACAGGGGGATATAAGTGTGAGGGATTATAACCATAAGTTTAATTCTTTGGCGAGGTATGCACCAGATATCGTACGTACTATGAGGGTTAGAGTTCATCATTATGTGGATGGTTTGGGGGATCATCTGATTAGAGACTGTAGGGTAGTATCCCTATCGGATGATGTAGATATTTCCCGCATACAGG
Organism: Nicotiana knightiana; assembly: GCA_005239525.1. Classification (NCBI taxonomy): domain Eukaryota; kingdom Viridiplantae; phylum Streptophyta; class Magnoliopsida; order Solanales; family Solanaceae; genus Nicotiana; species Nicotiana knightiana. The sequence continues at coordinate 7,532 of ML422761.1, read as the reverse complement.
CTTTCGCTCAGACTACAGAGGGCCTTTCCANAGTCTCCAGTACCCCTAGTTTCAGCTTCCCCAGCACTTGTTGGAGCCCAGGGAGATGCAATACCTCCAGCCTCACCAGTTCCATTGGTACCTAAGGCAACTAGAGACACAGGACCTCCAACACCTTTTGTTCCCCCATCAGAGACTGGGGAGCAGGGGATGAGGGAGGCAATTCAGTTGCTGATTAGGATGGTTTCTATTCATGAGCGACAGCTAGAGTCGGGAGCAGATGCCCGGAGAGATCGGACAGGAAGTTCGACGGTACGAGAGTTTCTTCACTTGGCCCCTCCATTATTTACAGGATCCAGTTCCACTGAGGATCCCCAGGACTTTATAGATCATATATATAGAGTATTGAGGGTGATGCATGCCTCCGTCACCGAGGCAGTGGAGTTGGCTTCTTTTCGACTACGTGATGTAGCTGTCCTATGGTATGAGGCATGGGAGAGATCTAGAGGACCTGATGCTCCGCCAGCAGAATGGGAGGACTTCTCTGAGGCATTTTTAGCCCATTATTTGCCACGGGAGGTTCGGGAGGCCCGTCTTGACCAGTTTCTTAGTCTGAAGCAGGGGAATATGAGTGTGAGGGATTATAACCATAAGTTTAATTCTTTGGCGAGGTATGCACCAGATATCGTACGTACTATGAGGGCTAGAGTTCATCATTATGTGGATGGTTTGGGGGATCATCTGATTAGAGACTGTAGGGTAGCATCCCTATCGGATGATGTAGATATTTCCCGCATACAGGCTTTCGCTCAGACTACAGAGGACCTTTCCCGTCGGATTCGTGATACTCGCAGGGATAGGGAGCAGAGTAAGAGGGCTCGTACTATGGGGTCTTATAGGGAGCCACGGGGTGATTTTAGGCCTCCACTCCATCGATATCCACCTTGGTCAGCAGGTAGTTTCCCACCACAGATGCAGGGCCAGCGGTTTGATCGTTATATTCAGTCAGGACCGGGGCAGAGCTTAGGCCAGCCCGAGGGCCGTCGACAGGAGCGTTCCGCACAAATGAGACAGCCTACTCCTCCAAATACTCAATGCGGTAAGCTGCACACCAGTCAGTGTAGACAGGGTTCGAGTGCATGTTATCATTGTGGGCAGAGAGGACATTTTATTAGTCGGTGCTCGGGGTTAGGCAGAGGTGCACCAGCTCAGCCTTCAGGATCCACAGCAACCTCTTCGTCCTCAGTCCGTGCTCCCCGACCAGGTCCACATTCTACTCAAGGCCGTGGTAGGGGGAGAGGTGGAGGAAACACCTCAGGTTCTAGTGGTGGCCAGAACCGCTTTTATGCACTCACAGGCCGACAGGATTCAGAGGCTTCCCCAGATGTTGTCACAGGTATATTGACAATACATTCTCATGCCATTTATGCCTTGATAGATCCTGGTTCTACATTTTCATATATTACTCCATTTATTGCTGGTAAGCTTGACATGAGATCTGAGTTGTTGCCGCAGTCAGTTGAGGTGTATACGCCAGTTGGTGACTCTATTGTAGCTAGTCATGTCTATCGAGGTTGTACAGTGTTAATTAATGACCGTCCAACCTCTGTTGATTTAGTTGAATTGGTTATGCTAGACTTCGATGTCATTATGGGTATGGATTGGTTGGCAGCTTGTTATGCTAATATTGATTGTCGTGCAAAGTTGGTCCGATTTCATTTTCCTGGTGAGCCTGTACTTGAATGGAAAGGTAATGCAGCCACGCCTAAGGGTAAGTTTATTTCATACCTTAGGGCTCGGAAGTTTATTGCTAAAGGATGTATATACCATCTGGTTCATGTCAGGGATATAGATAAGGAGCCAGTGACTCTTTAGTCGATTCCTATTGTGAATGAATTCCCGACGGTATTCCCTAACGAGCTTCCAAGAATTCCCCCCGAAAGGGAAATCGATCGCTATAGATTTGCTTCCTGATACGCAGCCTATATCCATTCCTCCCTACAGAATGGCTCCTGCAGAGCTAAGGGAATTGAAGGAACAACTAAAGGACTTGCTCGATAAAGGCTTTATTAGGCCAAGTACATCCTCATGGAGTGCTCCGGTGCTCTTTGTTCGAAAGAAAGATGGCTCCTTGCGGATGTGTATTGACTACAGCCAACTAAAAAAAGTCACTATCAAGAATAAGTATCCTCTTCCACGGATTGATGACTTGTTCGACCAGTTACAAGGTGCCAAATGTTTTTTGAAGATCGACTTGCGATCCGGTTATCATCAGCTACGAGTCAGGGATAGTGATATCCCAAAAACAGCATTTAGGACGAGGTATGGCAATTTTGAATTCCTTGTCATGTCTTTCGGGTTTACAAATACCCCAGAAACCTTTATGGATCTTATGAACGGGGTATTCAAACCATTCTTGGATGAATTTGTGATTGTGTTTATTGACGACATCCTGATATATTCACGATCGGAAGCCGAGCATGCGGACCACTTCCGAGCTGTATTGCAGACTCTCCAGGACTACAGGTTATATGCTAAATTCTCTAAGTGTGAATTTTGGCTAACTTCTGTAGCTTTTCTTGGTCATGTTATTACCGCNTTGTGATTGTGTTTATTGACGACATCCTAATATATTCACGATCGGAAGCCGAGCATGCGGACCACTTGCGAGCTGTATTACAGACTCTCCAGGACTACAGGTTATATGCTAAATTCTCTAAATGTGAATTTTGGCTAACTTCTATAGCTTTTCTTGGTCATGTTATTACCGGCGATGGTATCAAGGTTGATGGCCAAAAGATTGAAGCTGTGATGACTTGGCTGAGGCCCTTGAATCCGACAGAGGTTCGTAGGTTTTTAGGCTTGGCAGAGTATTACCGAAGGTTTGTAGAGGGATTTTCCTCTATCTCTGCACCATTGACGAAACTGACACATAAGGGAGCTAAGTTTCAGTGGACTGAAGTATGTGAACAAAGTTTTCAGGAGCTAAAGAAAAGGCTTACTACGGCACCTGTCTTGACTCTTTCGGATGGCACCGAGGGTTGTGTTGTATATTTTGATGCCTCGAGAATTGGCCTAGGTTGTGTTCTTATGCAGCATGGTAAGGTTATCGCGTACGCCTCCAGACAGTTGCGGAAACATGAACAGAACTATCCTACGCACGATCTTGAGTTAGCCGCTGTTGTCTTTGCCCTAAAGATTTGGCGGCATTATCTATATGGGGTTCATATTGATGTTTTCACCGACCACCAAAGCCTTAAGTATTTATTTAAACAAAGGGAGTTGAACCTACGACAAATAAGATGGCTAGAATTACTAAAGGACTATGATGCTGATATTTTATATCATCCCGGCAAAGCTGATATTGTTGTTGATGCCCTTAGCCGGAAGTCCATGGGCAGTCTAAGCCATGTTGAAGCTGATAAGGTCAAGATGACCAAATATCTATGCCAGCTAGCTAGTTTGCAGGTGCGTTGGTAGACGCAGAGGGTGGACGCATTCTCGTTCAGAATACGGTAAAATCTTCTTTGGTTACTAAAGTGAAAGAGCGACAACACGAGGATCCTGAGCTTATAAAACTGAGGAAAAGTATTCGACAGCAGCGACAACCTTTATTTGAGCTAACTGGAGATGGAGTTCTTAGATACCAGGGCCGCTTATGTGTACCGATAGTCGGAGAGCTCCACGCCAAGATTCTTTCGGAGGCCCATTATTCTAGATATGCAGTTCACTCCGGAGCGACAAAGATGTATAGGGACCTTCGACAGATCTATTGGTAGAATGGAATGAAAAAATATATCGCGGAGATGATAGCCCAATGTCCTAACTGCCAGCAAGTTAAAGCCGAACATCAGAGGCCTGGAGGCCTAACTCAGTATATTGAGCTTCCGTTATGGAAATGGGACATGATAAATATGGATTTCATCACTGGTTTGCCTCGCACTCCACGAAGGTATGATTCTATTTGGGTAATTATTGACAGGCTTACAAAATCTTCTCATTTCCTGCCAGTCAGGACGACATATTCAGCCGAGGATTATGCCAAGCTTTACATTCGAGAGATTGTTCGCCTTCACGGAGTGCCATTATCTATTATCTCTTATCGAGGGGCTCAATTTACAGCACATTTTTGGAAATCTTTTCTGAAGGGTCTAGGAACGCAGGTAAATCTTAGCACCGCTTTTCATCCGCAAACGGATGGACAGGCAGAGCGTACTATTCAGATAGTTGAGGATATGTTACGTGCCTGCGTGCTAGATTTTAAAGGAAGTTGGGATGATCATCTACCTCTTATTGAGTTCGCTTATAATAATAGCTTCCAAGCTAGTATTCAGATGGCTCCTTACGAAGCACTATACGGGCGGAAGTGTAGGTCGCCGATCGGTTGGTTCGAGGTTGGGGAAGCAGAGTTGCTAGGTCCTAATTTAGTCCAGCAAGAAATGGAAAAGGTAAAACTTATTAGAGATTGGCTGCATACAGCACAAAGTCGGCAGAAGTCTTATGCAGATGTTTGACGACGAGACTTAGAGTTTGATGTAGAAGATTGGGTTTTCCTTAAAGTATCGCCTATCAAGGGTGTCATGCGATTTGGAAAGAAGGGGAAGCTCAGCCCCAGGTATGTTGGACCGTATAAGATTATTCGGAGGATTGGTAGGGTGGCGTACGAGCTTGATTTGCCTTCAGAATTGGAAGCAGTCCATCCTGTGTTTCATGTATCTATGTTGCGGAAGTGCATTGGAGATCCTTCACGTATTACGCCCATTGAGGATATTCACATTGCTGAAGACTTATCTTATGCAGAAATACCAGTAGCTATTTTAGATCGGCAGGTAAGAAAGCTTCGAACTAAAGAAGTGGCTTCCGTGAAAGCGTTATGGCGAAATAACAACATCGAGGAAATGACCTGGGAAGCTGAGGAGGAAATGAGGAAGAAGTACCCCCACCTATTTACGATTTAAGGTGAGTCGCATTTAAATAATTGGCAATTATTTCTTTACATCAACTTAATTGGATTTTAAATGACTTGAAAGTGCAATATAAATTTATAATTGCGGGATAGCTATACGAAACCTAGTAGTTAGAATCTTCAGAATTTGATTATGCTTTGCAAATGTATAACAAATATAGACTCGAAAATAACGAATTCGCAGAAAAGAAATGAAAGAAAGGAATTGACTTGACCCATTCGCGGNAAAACTTCTATTTCGCTTTGCACACACACGGGGCAAGTTCTAGACATCGAATGCAATGCACAGAATAACATACAAATCTCACACACACTTGGCACATAATTCACTCAGGATTAGATCTATCACGACACTCCAGTCAAAGAAGTTAAATAAATATTAAGAATTCCTTATTTAAGGTATTTATCCTGGAGTCAAAAATTGAGCCTAAGCGTCACAATCAAAGTACTGATTTTTCTCAAGGCATTAGCACGTTTCGAGATATTGCTACTATTAAGCCCTTAACCATATGATTTCTACTCCTAAAAATTAAAAACTACCTACACCCGGTTCAATTAAAAACCCTTGGAAAAGAACCGTGGTCCAAAGAAAAACCAAGGGGGAATTACTACACTACCTACAAAAAAATCTTTTTGGTCTTTTCGTTAGACTTACTTCCCTCAAAAAAATTGTCTAGGAGATCCATCGTCAGGAAGAGTCAATATATATATATATATATGATAAAACAAAACATAAAAACTAAAAACAAACAAACAAAAACAAACTACAACATTTCACAAAAACAAACTACAACATTTCACTGAACATAAAAGCTAAAACTAAACGAAATAAAACACAAACAACACACAAAGCATATATACAACACCCCACACTTAGTTTATGCACTTTCCTCAGTGCATCATAGATATACAAAGCAAAAATTAAAGAAAAACAAAACAAAATGCAAGATACTTCCTGGTCACTCAGCGTCATCATCATCGGATGGTCTCCATTCCTCTTCAAACTCATCCTCTCCATCAGCATCCTCATCCGATTGTATGAGCTCCTCATCAGAATCATCAGGCGTGTTTATATCTTCATCATCTGGGAGCCTGTACCCCTCACCTGCTCCTATCATCTCCAGAGCATGAGCGTTGAGCGGATACCTCTTACCCAACTCCTCCCTTTCATTAACCGACGTCGGACGACCTCCTATGCGCAACTGCAAATCCATCATCCCATAGAGATGGGCCATGAAGCCATCATCCCTGGCATAACGCTCAGCATTGGTCAGTGAAGACTCTTCTTTCAGTCTCAAACCAGTGATGTCAGTTTCCCGGGTGAGTTGTTGATCAATAATGTGGTCAAAGTCGGCCTCAACTGCTACATTGTTATCTAGCAGGAACTGGGTCAGGAAATTCGGGAAAGGGATTCGATCAATTTTATTGTTTTTCCGCACCAACCCCATTTGGTAGCGAATCAGGTGGCCCACATTCACTTGCTGCCCAGTCATTAAGAAGTAGAGCACACAAATCCTCTCTCGGCTGATTAAGGTGTCATGGGTGCATGGTAGTAGCCGTGCATTAATCAGTTTCAGCCATACCTGTGTTTCAGCCTTCATCTTCTTCTTGGGAAATCTTTTATGTCGATTAGTGGATCTATCCCGAATCCAAGCAGCCGTGGAATCAACCCCACAAAGTGTATGCCTCACTTCCCTATAGTTAGGATGGCGGATAAATTGCTCTAGAGGCTCCACCGGAACATTTGATGCACCTAAGAAATCACATATGGCCTTGGCCGAAAAATCGACCAAGTGCCCACGAATTGGCACCAATTCTTCCTTGTCCTTCAGGTCAAACCTGCATAGAATTCTCAGACTAAATTGAGGTTGATGTTGCCATGTTGTTTGAACACATATCCCAGACCCAATTCATAGATGCTTCTCCATATTGCTGGGAATTTCTTTCTAAGATGACCCTCACTAATAGCTCCTTCCGGGTGGACATGCTTGGGTTTGCAACGAGCATACCACTTCCTGGAGTGTGGTGGTATGCTGTTGACACCATATTCTCTTTGACCAACTGGTTGCTGCCTCATAGCAGCCACAACAGCTACTGCTTCCTCACCAGTCATGCTAGAAGTAGCATCTCCTCCTTTTCTTTTCTTTTGAGCTGGTGGAGGTTTTGATTTGGTTTTCGGCGGGGCTGAAGATGTTGCCTTTCCCTTGCCGGTAGCTTTTCTGGAAAACATTGTTTTACCTGCACAATATAGCAGTAATGAATTAGTGTCACCAAGTATATACTTTCTGTTTTCACACTATCCAAAGGTTACTAAGACTTCACCTCGGCAAGTTTATGATAATTCACGCACATTGCTACTTATTAGCTTCTTATGAGTTATTTTTCATTTAAAAATTCATGGAATTCAAGATGTACGGCGCTAGTGGTGGTTTTCCCGGAGACTCGGGCTCCATACGGGACATGTATTGCCATTGAGGCATTACATCGAGCACTTGGCTGGCACAAATGCCATGGGCACTCGTACGGACTTGAGGGACTGCCTCATGTTCCCAAATCACTTTGGATTTCCATAATACCACTTAATTTC
>ML422760.1:0-33209 GCA_005239525.1 Nicotiana knightiana | reverse complement strand
GGAACTTGAATTGAAATCAGAACATACCAGTAAAGAAGACAATAAACACAAAGTGGAGGGTAGAAGAGCATAATAGTTAGCCTTGGCTTGTAGCCGACTAACTTAGAACAGTAATAAGTAGCACAGAAAGAGAGCAGAAAGCTTTTAGTTGTGAGAGAGAGCTTTTGAACTAGTGTGTGTTCGTCTGTTTTTGTTAATGAAGAGTAGAGAGTATATATAGTTTGAAAACATGTAGCAAATAAGGTAACAAGTAAAATGTAGTATATTATAGAAATAAACACAATTATAATCCAATCAATGTAAGTACTCCCCACAATTAAGGAGTCACAATTCAAATGGATACCACAACGGTGAATAAGGAAAGAAAACTAATTTGAAAGACTGATTTTAATCATACAAAGAGTAGTAAAGAATAGGGCATGTGATTAGGACTAGGTACAAACTATATTAATTAAGGAAAGTAAGAATTAATCAACAACATATTTATACATAAAATAAGGCAGAATATAATTCTGAAAATCAATAAGAGATCCCTCGAAATCACAGGGAATCAATTATCAATTAAGGCAAATGTCACGCAGGCAAGAAAATACACAAAATCGGTAAAGAGTTCTAAGGAAAATACACAAAATTAGTAAAGAGTGAAGAAAATTAATAAAACAACTAATCATACCTATTAAACGATAAACAGTACTGGAATAGCGCATGTTAAACAAAATTAGAAAAAACCCTAAGCAAACAATTAGAGGAACAGTAGAGAATCGGAAACCCTAACAACAAATTAAAGCAAGAATCGCAAAGAGCACAGATCGTTTCATAAGAAACAGACACGCATGAACATATAATCAGAGACAGCCTAGAAAATAAGGGCTTTTAGCATAATAACTCGAATAACAAGAAAAAGCATAAGAGAATCGTTCAAACACAGTAGAAATCACTAAAAATCAGAAGAAGAATCATTTTTGAAAGGGGTTAAGAAACCCTAATTTTGAAAGTGAAGAAATCATTCTTAAAACAAAGAGATTTGTGAGGAAAACATGTGAAAACATCGAAATATCCATAGATATGTTACAAATCTAGAAAGATCGGAGGGCTTTAAGGTTAGGGTTTCCAGAGAAAACCCAGAGAAGAAGAAGAAAACCCAAAATCTTACCGGCTTTTAATCGGAGGGAGATAGATCTTACTTGAACGGCCATAGATGGCCGGAGAGATTGCGACTGGAGATGGGAGTCGAACCGCCTCTGGTTCACTTGAGAACCCCCAAATGGTGACACAAGGCGAATGATGGAGCCATAAGGCTGGTGAGAGGTGAAACCTCCATAGTTTCCGGCGAGGAGGTGGCCGGAGAAGGGAGGTCAGTAGGTGGTGTGTCTATAGAGAGAGGTGAGAGAATTCATAGAGGTAGGTGTGAGACGGGGAATGAAATGGGGGGGGGGTAGTATTTAGGAATTAATATGGTAAGGATTAATTTGGGACGTTAATTTGAATTAATCAACGACTCAGATCGAATGAGGGATTGGGCCGGGTATTTTGTGTGGACTGGGCTGGGTATTTGGGCTAGTTAAATGGGTTAGGGGTCCGGATTAATTAGGCTAGGATTAAAATTAAAAGTGGCTAATTGTTAAATACCCATAAAAAATGGATAAATAATTTATAAAAATAGTTAATAATTATAATAATTGAAATTGATGCTTAATAAATTAAATTGAAATGATTAACGAGTATTTGAAAATACAAATGACTAATTGATGAGTAAAAATGGCATAAAACATATAATTAGACCATACTTGCAAAGGTATTGCGATTATAGCCAAATAGTGCCAATTTAGCTGATTGTAAAATAATTTGGTCTTAATAGGACCCTAAATAATAAATTAAATCAAGAAATTCTTTTGAAATTATTTGTAATGCAATTTTGTAATTAATTATTAGAAATAAAATATTGGATAAATTAAAATAAATACGGTAAAATTATAGAAAAATACCTATTTTTATGGAAACCTGATTTTGAAGGTATATATGCAAGTTAAAAATAATTTGAGGAAAAATTGGGTATCAACAAATAGTTTCCGTGGATAGGACCAAGTCCAATCCAAATATCAGTGCGCGCCACATACTCGTCATCCGATATGTGCACCATTATAAAAACAGTGAGAAATATGAAGTCCGGGGTTTTATACCCTCAGGACAAGATTTATAGCCATTACTTACCTCTACCGGGCCACAATACTAATCCGTGATGCTCTTGCCCCTCAAATTGGCTCTCGATTGCTCCGAATCTAACCAAAACCAGGTTAACATCATCAATATATGCTAAAGGAACAAAACACCAATCGAAAACTATCAATTTATACACAATTCTCGAAATTCGGCCAAACCCGAGCCCCGGGCCCACGTCTCAGAATTCGATAAATTTACATCACTAGAAACCTCACCCTCCCATGATTTTATACATACCAAGAACACCAAAATAGGACCACAATTTCCCACTCAAATCCTCAAAAGAAAATTCCAATTCCAGCACTTACTTCCCCAAATTTCGGGTTTAAATTCAACAATTTTCCGGTTTAATTACTTAGAAAATGACATAGAAACGAGTTATGAAGTTGAAAACCTTACCTCCAAGTGAGACCCTTTGATTTCTTCTTCAAACCCTCTCAAATAGCGCTAAACTCGCTTATCAATGGAGGAAAATGGACAAAATTTCGCAACAATGGGCTTTAAAACATTCTGCCCATTACTTATATCCCCTTCAGTGCGATCGCGACTCCAGCCACATGATCGCGATGCACAGCCCAGAACACTCTACGCGATCTCATACCAACACACACGATCGCATAGAATAAATCTCCATCCCACACGCGCGCCTCAGAACCTCTTTGTGGTCGCACCAAAGTCCACGCGATAACACTGCTTCACCTGCCCAACCTATGCGATCGCGATCCTAATCACGCGATCGCATAGAACAAAATTCCTGCCCCACTCTTTTACTCTATGCGATCGCGGATGAATCCACGCGATCGCAGTGAAGAAATCACTGCTGCTAAAAGACCAAAAAACAGCAGACTCCCTAAGGCAAAAAGTGCCCGTTTGAGCATCCGAAATACACCCGAGGCCCCCGGGATCTCAACCAATCCTACCAACACAGCCCATAACATCATTCAAACTTAGTCGAGCCTTCGAAACACCAAAAACAACACGAAAACACCAAAGTTACATCAAATTCAAGCCTATGAACTTTGAAACTTCTAAATTTCGCCAATGATGCCGAAACCAACCAAAACACATCCGATTGACCTAAAATTTTGCACACTTATCCAAAATGACATTACGAACCTGCTCCAACTTCCGTAATTCTATTCTGACCCCGATAACCTATTTTCCACAGCCGACCGAAAATCGCCAAAAACTAACTTTCGCCAATTCAAGCCTAATTCTACACTGGAAATCAAAACTTCATTCCGAACACAGTCCTAAGTCCCAAATCACCTAAAGAAGCTATCTGAGCCATAAAATCCACTTTCCGAGGTCTTTTACCGATAAGTCAACTCCTGGTTGACTTTTCAACTATTAAGCTAATTTAAGAGACTAAGTGTCTCAGTTCTCACCACGACCACTACGAACCCGAACCAACCGACCCAACACAACATAAATAGGCTAAGCAACATATAATAAAGCATAAACAGGGGAAATGAGGCTAATCTCACAGAACGACCGGCTGGGTCGTTACAAACCCATATTGCATCGAACCTCCTCGAAGTCCGTGGGAGCCCGACTATAAAGTCCATGGTGATCCGCTCCCACTTCCACTTAGGAATAAATAACTTCTGATGCAATCCACCGGGTCTCTGGTGCTCATACTTGACCTGCTGGAAGTTGAGACACCGAGCTACAAATCCAATAATATCCTTTTTCATCCGCCTCCACCAATAAAGCTGCCTCAGATCCTGATACATCTTCGTGTCACCCGGATGGATGGAATACCGCGAGCTATGGGCCTCCTCAATAATAAAATCCCGAAGCCCATCTACATTAGGCACACATATCCGACCCTGCATCCTCATAACACCATCATCACCAATAACTACATCCCTGGAATCACCTAGCCGGACTCTATCCTGAAGAATGAGCAAATGTGGATCATCATACTGGCGCTCCCTGATACGGTCATAAAGGGAAAACCTGGATACGGCAGATAAGAAGAGCGACCCAAAAACGGAAAGAAGAGTATGAGGGGCAGCGGCTCACCAATCAAGCCAATACCCGGCGGGGCTCCGATAGATCCAACCTCACAACTGGTCCACTAAGGCTTGAACATCAAGTGCCAATGGTCTCTCTGCTGCTGGAAGATATACTAGACTCCCCAAACTCTCTGCTTTGCGACTCAAGGCATTGGCCACTACATTGGCCTTCCCCCGATGGTATAGAATTATGATATCATAGTCCTTGAGAATCTCCAACCATCTCCGCTGATGCAAATTCAGATCCTTTTACTTAAACATATGCTGCATACTACGGTGATCACTAAAAACCTCATAATGAACCCCATACAGATAATGATGCCAAATCTTCAAGGCGTGAACAATGGATGCTAGCTCGAGATCATGCGCCAGATAATTCTTCTCATGAGTCCTCAACTTGCGCGAGGCATAGGCAATCACCCTACCCTCCTGCATAAAAACACAACCAATGCCTATCCTTGAGGCATCACAATACACGGTATAAGAACCTGAAGCTGATGGCAATACTAACACTAGAGCTGAGGTCAAAGCCGTCTTGAGATTCTGGAAGCTCTCCTCACACTCATCAGACCACCTGAATGGAGCACCCTTCTGAGTCAATTTGGTCAAGGGTGAGGCAATAGAAGAAAACCCCTCCACAAAGTGACGATAACATCCCGCCAAACCAAGGAAGCTCCTAATCTCTGTAGCTAAGGACGGTCTGGGCCAACTCTGCACCGCCTCTATCTTCTTTGGATCAACCTGGATACCCTCACTGGACACCACGTGCCCCAAGAAAGCTACTGAGCCAAGCCAAAACTCACACTTGGAGAACTTTGCATAAAGCTTCTCCTCCCTCAATCTCTGCAATACGTCCCTCAAATGCTGAGCATGCTTCTCCTGGCTACGATAATACACCAAGATGTCATCAATAAACACAATAACAAAGGAATCCAAATATGGTTGAAATACGCTGTTCATCAGATGCATGAACGCTGCTGGGGCATTGGTCAGCCCAAAAGATATCACCAAAAACTCATAGTGGCCATAACGGGTCCTAAAATCCATCTTGGAAATATCTGAATCCCGAATCTTCAGCTGATGGTATCCGGATCTCAAATCAATCTTATAGAACACCCTAGCTCCCTGAATGGGTATTCTAAATTTGTTACTTTCACTCGATTCCGAGACGTGGGCCTGAGTGACTTTTTTGGGAAATTTTCCTAATCTCGCGTATTAGCCTCGAACTTATTAGCTATTTTGTTTCCTTAAAGTGATATTTATATTATTCAATCGAATTGAATAGATTTGGGTCATTCGGAGTCGGATACTCGTGGCAAGAGCGTGGTTTTGAGTTGAGTAGCGCAGTCGAGGTAAGTGGCTTGCCTAAGTCTGTGTTGGGGACTTCCCCTTAGGCTATTTTAATATTGTTTTATGTTGTTGGGGCGCCGTGTACGTGAGATGACGAGTACGTACATGGGACATTGTTGCTAAAAGCTCCATTTTCCCTCCATGACTTATATCATTTCATTCCTATTTCAGTGTCTCATGTATTGACATTGTAGTTTAGATTAGGAAGTAGCATGTCTACCTGTTTTACTTGAACTTCCCCTAGTTGTTACTATGTGCACCATGTTTAGGTAGTTTTATCCATATTTTTGCCTGTGATTTTCCGGAACTATTTTAAATAAAAATTATTTTTGATATTTGTACTGCATTGCATATTTAAATTGGGACTACGGACCAGATTCTGGGAGCTTTCCCCTGTATTGCATTGCATATTTAAATTGGGACTACAGATGAGATTTCAGGAGCTTTCCCCCTGTACTGCATGGCATATTTAAATTGGGACTACAGACGAGATTCCAGGAGCTTTCCCTCTGTACTGCATTACATATTTAAATTGGGACTACGGACGAGATTCCGGGAGCTTTCCCCCTGTACTGCATTGCATACTTGTTACTGTGAGATATGATGTGCTGAGCCGGGGGCTCCCTGTTATTATTTTCTTCTAGCTCATTGTTTCTATTGATTTGCCTTAGCTTATTATATCTCTCTGTTCAAATTTTAAACAATTTTTTTTCTATAAGAATCCAGTAGAGCCTTAACCTGACCTCGTCACTACTCGACTAGGGTTAGGCTTGGCAGTTACTAGGTACCAATTTGTGGTGTACTCATGCCCTTTCCTGCACATGTTTTCCATGTGCAGATTCAGGTACCAGCACTTCGTTTCGTGGCTAGGGGTCCGAGCATCAGCTTCCAGAAGACCGAAAGGTAATTCTGCCGCGTCCGCAGAGACCTTCGAATCACCTTCCACTCCAGACTTAGATAGATTTATTTCATGTAATTCCTTACGTTGTATAGAGCACTTTGAGATAGAGCTTGTGACTAAAGTGATATTTCAGATTTTTGGGAAGTTGTATTTTGTACGCGCCAAGTGGCGATGTTTCATTTGTAGATTTACTTGATTCTGTCTTTATTTTTATTGCTTCCATTTAATATCTTTTTTTTCCTGCAATTAGGCTTACCTAGTCGTAGAGACTAGGTGCCGTCACGATGCCTTTCGGAGGGTAAATCGGGTCGTGACATTTTATATCTCAAAGCAATACATACATTTTTTTTCTTTTTTCTCTAATAGTGCTAGGAGTTGCTATGCTAAAATAGATAACGAGGGATGGTAGATTCTTCTCTATAGCTCATGTATGGACTATGAGTTTTTAGCCAGTTGTTGATATTTATGTCCTCTCAAATTGTATGAGCCAATTGATCGAGCAACCGACGGGGTCGATATATATATAGATATATATGTGTGTGTGTGTGTGTGCGTGTGTGTGTCAATTAGAATGAAATAGATTTGAATATGGTAAACATATAGAGGAATATAATTGTACTATATGAAATTGCTATTTACACAAAATAAAATGAATTACAAAAAATCACATGGTAAGATTAACTCATCTTCTTTTAATACGTGTGCATGGTAGAAGAAAAATATTTAAAGTAGGTTAACCTTTATTCAATTATAATATATTAGTCTTAACTATATCCCAAATGTATCATTTAAATTGTTAAAAATAAAGTGATTTTAACTGTGTGGTTAAAATTGATGTAACATTAAAATTATTGAGCAGAAATTACAATCCAACTGTTTTATAAGTTGGTAAATCTCAAAAGTTAGAATATATTAGTTGTTAATAAATTATCATGTGTGTATATATTAATTTTTCATTATGTAATTTTAGGTTGGTAGAAGTTCATGTTGATGTGAGAAGTTATTATGTTGAGATAATAATATAATATATTTTTGTAATTTAAATTAAGATATTACTAAATATATTTTATTAGTTATTACTCTATATATTATGACTTCACTCAGTTTCAATACAGATGAGATAGTTTGACTTGACACGAAGCTTAATAACGAAAAAGAAGACTTTTAAAACTTATGGTCCTAAAAGTTTTGTGGGGTCATGCTATTTGTATAAGTGTAAGAACTTCTCATTATAGGTAAAATGGGTAAAATAAAAAATATAAAGTTAAATTATTTTCAAATACAAAAATGTGTCATTTTTTTGGAACAGACTAATAAGAAAAATATTTTATGTGAATTGAAGGGGAAGGAGCATTTATTTTTTAATCATATTGGATTTTTATTTGTTTGTATCACCGACTATATATGGGGTTATTGTTTAACCAAAGAATTAGACCCTTCGACTAAAGCTATTTTTAAGATGAACACGGGTTACTGATAATCAAGGAAATAGAGAAAAATGAAAAACATACAATATTGCAGAAATATAGAAAAGCGAAGTCAATTATATTCGAGAATCAGATGCCTTTACAAACTGTATTCCCCTCCCTTATATATGAGATTCCTATAACGTACACCTCTTGCTATGGTTGCTCATTAATGACTAATTATGACATTAATAAGGCGTTACAAAGGATAACGGTAATTGGGGTACGGTTACATAACGTTCGAGTAATCATTTGTGGGTCTTTGAATCTGCCCGTAAATTTGTCTAGATTCATTCTGACCGTTCCTCTCCCCTGTTTTGGTCAGGTTGAGTTTCCCGTGGCCGATAAGCTCGAGGGTTTACTGAATCGTGCCTCTTTGTTCCGTACCTCTTCAAAGAATCACATCCAGCTGTTGCATTTTCCTGTGTCCACGTGACTGGCTGAGTTGTCAAAAGTTGGCTTACGTGTGAAACTCTTTTTTACCAATACAGATAGTTCCCCCACTTACCATATATTTAACGATTAATATTTGGTAAGTGGATATTCATTTATGGTGGGAATATTTTGCCGCCTCTTTTCCTCGAATCATTGTATCCTTCTCTGAACCATAGGCGTCATTTGTCACTTCCATTTAATTCTCAAACCACGTGTCCTTTTCGGATTGGTTCTGCATTTACTTGGCACCTTTTAGGGCTTTTNGCTGAGTTGTCAAAAGCTGGCTTACGTGTGAAACTCTTTTTTACCAATACAGATAGTTCCCCCACTTACCATATATTTAACGATTAATATTTGGTAAGTGGATATTCATTTATGGTGGGAATATTTTGCCGCCTCTTTTCCTCGAATCATTGTATCCTTCTCTGAACCATAGGCGTCATTTGTCACTTCCATTTAATTCTCAAACCACGTGTCCTTTTCGGATTGGTTCTGCATTTACTTGGCACCTTTTAGGGCTTTTTGCGGCTGTGCCAGTCCCGAAGTGACATCTTCAATTATGACTTTTCATAATTATTTTTCTTTTTCCCATGTTTGACGGTTGTCCTCAAGTATAAATACCTTTCTTCTTTTCTTTNTTTAACGCCATCTTCTGCTCCGACTAGGAGTCGGAGGGGTGGTAGACTTAGAAGTTTAGGATCCACTCCTTCGAGGGGCTCCTCTTCTTCTCAGATAGTTCCTTCTCCTTCCACCAGATATCTAGTTTCTCCGAGGTTTAGGGTTCCTCGGTCTTTGTCTAGAGGTAGAGGTGAACGCCTTCGTAAACCTGGAGTTGATGAAATTGTCCCTGTTGAGTTTGTTTTTGCTAGGGATAGTCAAGTTCTTGTGGACCAATCTTCTTCTCTTGAAAGTGTCGAAAGGTATTCAACCCTTATAACTGAGGGTCCGATTTCCCTTGTTCGTAGGGAGTGCTTTTGGAGGCCTGATTTTCCTGTCTATATTCCGAATAGTAATCAAAGAATTACGTCTTACAAGACGGGATATTCTTTTGTTTATACGTACCCTTTCACTCTAGGGTTTAGACCCCCCATTGATCCAGTCATAATTGAATTCTGTCATTTTTTCAATATCTGCTAAGGACAAGTTGGTCTGCTTGTGTGGCGAGTTTTCGCATGTCTTAGGAGTTTGGCTTCTTTAGCCTCGGTTCCTTTTACTTTCAACCATCTTATTCATCTCTACTCTCCTACCTTATTTCATGAAGGGGTTTTTACTCTGACTGCTAGAAGCAAAAGAGTGCTGGTAACCCCTAGAGATGATAAGGATAGGGGTTGGTACCTCCGGTATGTTGCTGTACCCACTGTTGGTTTAGTGGGTGAAGAAAATATTCCCTTCCCTGAGAAGTGGAATCAAGCATGTGAGTATGCTTTAGCTCACATTTATTTACTTTTCCTCGTTTTGACTTGAGATGTTTTATTAACACCGTATCTGTTTCTTCTTCTCTCAGCAATCATGAATACTATTGAGAATGTGTCCGGTATTCGTGATTGGGTAGAAAAATTGTTGTCCGTTGCTCTTTAGAAGAGAGATCTTGGAAGTACCTCGCTGGGAGGTACGATTGGCATGTAAAGACCCACGGTACGTGAAGCTCTTGTTCTTGCTTCTTTCCTTACTCGAGTCTCTTCTTTCTTTGTCATTTAACTTTTTACCTTTTAATAGGGTTCTCTGCTCGTGGGGTGTCTGCCTCATCTATCCCAAAGATATCTTTGGTTCAGGCCTAAGAAATTATTGTCAGTTAATCTTCCTCGAAGAGGAAGATCGGTGAGTCTCGTTCCGTAGAAGAAGAAGGTGCTTTAGTACACAGGTCACAGAGAAAGCGGGTGGTTTCAGATGATGAGTTTACACCCTTGACCTTGCCTTCCGTGTCTGTGGTTGAGCCCTCTGTCCTTGATGATGTTTCACATTCCTCTATTCATGAGGGTGTTGATCTTGCTCCTGACGATGTCCCTTTGACTGCTGTCTTTCCTGCTTCTTTGAGAGAAGCTATGTCATCTGTTCCTTTGGCTATTTCGGCTTCTGCTGTTGCTTTGCCCGTAACTTCCTCGACTTTTCAATCCTCCGTGCCTGCTGCTTTGCCCTTGGCTTCTCCAGCTCCTATACCCTCCGTTCCTGTTGCTGTTTCATCTCTGCCTGCTTCCATGCCTTCCGTTAGGGAAGTAGGGTCTTCCAGCAGAGAGATGCGACAGGTGGTAATAGAGGTTCCAGCTGAGGGGAATATTTTTAAGAAAACGGGTGAGTCCAAAGTGTGGCTCAAGCTTTTGATATATCCCTCTGAGAAAGCCAAGCTAGCCAGCCACGGTGCTCTTACATGGGCCAATGAGGTCGTGCATACTTCTTTGAAGGTATGATGCAAGTTATCCTCTTTCATTTTTGTATATGAAATATACCATATCTGACTGGTTTATTTCTTGTAGATTAACCTTATAGGCATGGAGCTTATGAAGAGGATTTCAAACACGGACCAGGAGAAAAAAAAGTTGCAGGCCGATGCTGATAATTGGAAAGCACAATATGATAGCCTAAGGATTGACATGGATGCTTTAGAAGAGGAAAGGAGTACCTTGAAGCGGCAGATGAGACTCATGGTAACAGAACTAGCAGTAGAGAAGTCTTCTTCCAGTCAGGCTGATAAAGACAAGAGTGTTCTAGAATCTTCATTCGTTGAGAAGCTGTCCCGTGCCTCAGAGGAGATTAGAGACTTGAAAAACTTGTTGGGGCAGAAGGAGGAATACTCAGGCGAGCTCGTGCAATCACTCACTCGTACTCAAGAGGACCTTCGTAAGGCTTTAGACAAAGCTCAAACTCTAGAGGAGTCGATTGTACCGTTAAGGGCCGCCCATGAAGCTGCGGGAGCGGAGAAGGACAGATTCAGAGCTGAGCTTCAAGTATGGGCAAAGGATTATGAAGATANCTTCACCTGATGGTGAGATTCCAACCGCTCATGCCTCTTCATCCCTAGTTGCTCCCGCTCTTTCTGCCAGTGAAGTCAACCCCTCTCTTGAAGAAATTTAGTTCATTCATCCCCTTTTTTTTTTCTTTGTCGTAATTGGTGGTTACCCCCAGTCCCATCGGGGGGTAAATTTGGATATCTTTAAAGTCCCCAAATGACAACTTAAGGGCATCTCAATGTATATATAAAAATTCCATACGGCTAAGTATAAGTTAATACTTAGTTTTTTGCTTAGCCGTTTTAATATATTAATGCTAATATGACTTTTGTTGAGTTTTTGTTTTATTCTTTAAGTCTTTTGCATGCTTCGNTGTCATGAAGAAGACGTCTCAACTTCATGATAATGCAATAGAGTGATAGGAATTTTACACATGTTTAAGAATGTTTCCAAGGAAAGTTTTTTGTTTGAACTTCCATGACATTTTACATGTGTTTGGTCATCGTCTAAACTCATGTTGCAACTGTTTTTGTTCAACAGATTTGATATACTCTTTTATTTCGTAACTATTTTTCATAGGTAACAGTTTTTTGATATTAATACAAGGAAACAACTATTTTTTACTAGTAACATTTTTTATAAAGATTGGGGTTTTTACCCGCAACTGTTTTGGAAACAGTTTTCTAATAAGAACGAGGGAAATGTTTTCTTATTTGTAACTGTTTTTATTTGATAACAGTTTCTTGAACAAATACAAGGATTTAGATCTTTCATCCATAACTGTTTTATTTGAGAACAGTTTTTTGAATGAGTACATTGATGATGATCTTTTACCCCTAACTGTTTTTGTTACAACAACTTTGAATAAGTATAAAGATGTACATTTCTTTCTCGTGACTAATATTTTGCCTTTCAACCTGAATATGTTCGAAGGTTTTTGCTTTTTGCATTAGGCTTTGTATTTGGATGACTCTTTTGATTTCTTTCGATTCTGCTCGTATCACTTGTCTCGTCGAGTAGATGGGTCTTCAGGCTCGAGCTTTTGACTTTCTGATAGTCTTCTTTGCTTCGTCTTAACCTTCACTACTGTATAGTCCCCCAAGTTTTTGAGCTTTGAAGAATGAAATCTCGAGAACTTGATTATTCCTTCCTTGTGGTCCTTTTCCTGAAAAGGAAAAACATTCCGGACTCGAAGGTATATAGTTTTTTGTTGGTAGAACTCTGCCGTCCATAGATTCCAATTCATAGGCTCCTTTCCCAGCTATGCCTCGGATTTTGTAAGGTCCTTCCCAGTTTAGATTTAGCTTTCCTGCACCTGCTTCTTTCGTTGATTGAAAGACTTTTTTGAGGACGAAGTCTCCAATCTTGAATTACCTGAGATGAGCTTTATGGTTTTAATAACGCTCTATGATTTGTTTTTGAGCTGGCATCCGTATCAATGCTGCTTCTCTCCATGGTTCGAGCAGGTCCAGGTTGGTCCTCAATTCATCGTCTTTTTCTCCCTCCATGGCTGTTGAGAACCTTATGGTTGGTTTGCCAATATCCACAGGTATTAAGGCTTCTAATCCATAAACAAGTGCGAACGGATTTTCTCCCGTGGCTATTTTTAAAGTTGTTCTGTATGCCCATAGTACCGCTGGTAACTCATCGGGCCAGTTTCCTTTGGATTTATCCAGCCGCTTCTTTAGATTGTTAATGATGACCTTATTCGTTGATTCAACTTGACCATTAGCCACAGGGTGGTACGACGTTGAAGTGATCCACTTGATTTGCCAACTTTTGAAGAATTCTGTGATTTGCGAGCCTATGAATTGTGGGCCATTATCGCACACAATTTCCTTTGGTATTCCAAAGCGGCATATTATGTTTCGCCATAAGAAGCTTTTAACTTCCTTTTCTCGCACTTGTTTGAACGCTTCTGCCTCTACCCATTTTATAAAATAGTCGGTTAGCACTAGTAAAAACTGTACCTGTCCTTTAGCTGTGGGAAGAGGTCCCACTATGTCCATACCCCATTTCATGAAAGGCCATGGGGATATTATTGGATGCAATAATTCCGCTGGTCGATGCATGTTATTGGCAAAACTTTGGCACCTGTCACATTTGGATACGAAGTTTTTGGCTTCTTCTTCCATCTTAGGCCAATAGTATCCAACTCTGATTAGGCTTTTCACTAAGGATCTTGCCCCTGAGTGATTTCCACATTGTCCTTCGTGGACTTCTTTCATCACAAATTCCATTTGGTTAGGTCCAAGGCATTTAGCTAGGGGTCCTCCGAACATCTTGCGATAAAGCGAGTTGCGAATAAGGCAGTACCGTGCAGCTTTGCGGCGAAGTGCTTGAGCTGCTTTCCTGTATTCAGGTACGGTACCATTCTGCAAAAAATTAAGAATTTCGTTTCTCCAGTCCCAGGTTAAGTTGTTAAAAGTTACCTCATTCCTGTCCTGGTCTATTTTTGAATGAAATAGTTGGACGACAACTGCATTGTCTTTGTTCGTTACTTTCGTGACTGTTGCGAGGTTAGATAATGCATATGCTTATGCATTTTCCTCTCTAGGTATTTGCACTACCTTCCATGTTTTGAATTGTCTCACGAGCTCTCGTGCTTTTTCAAGATACTGTTGCATTCTAGTCTCTCGAGCGATGTAAGTCTCCTGTATCTGATTTACTACCAGTTGGGAGTCGCCGTTGATCTTAATTTGCTCGATTGAGAGCTCCCGTGCGAGTTCAAGCCCTATAATAACAGCTTCGTACTCTACTTCATTGTTAGTTATAGGATAACACTTGATAGCTTTTGCCGTGTCTTTTCACCCGTGGGTGATATTAAGACTATGCCTAAGCCGACACCTTTTATATTTGAAGAACCATCGGTGAACAAGGTCCATAAGCCTGGATTAGCACCGTTAAATATTTATAACTCTTTTTCTACTTCAAGTACAATGCTATTACTAAGGTCAGCAACAAAATCAACTAGTATTTGAGACTTAATTGCAGTCCTAGGCTGATAGATTAGTTCACGCTCACTTAGTTCTATGGCCCACTTGGCTAATCTTCCTGACAATTCCTGTTTATGCAGAATATTTCTTAAAGGGTATGAGGTCACAACGGTGATTTCTGAGACAGCCAGGTAGATGTACAATCTTTCCCCTTCTTTTGGCTTTAAAAGCAGTGGCACTTTCAATAGATAAATCTTCAGATTCTTGAGGACTTGCTGACATTCTTCAGTCCATTCAAACTGATTCTCCCTGTTAGTCTTTGAACTTCCTTTTTATTTGTTAAAATATCAGGTATTTCCTCTATAGCTTCAATTTGAGTGGGATTTACCTTTATTCCTCTGTTCGATACAAGGAAACCCAAAAATTTACCCGATTGCACTCCAAAAGTGAATTTCTCTGGATTTAGCTTCATATTATACCTGCGTAAAATATCAAAAGCAGTAGAGAGCTGCTGGAAATGGTCTTGTGCTTGTGTTGATTTTACCAACATATCATCAATATAACTTCCATCGTCTTTCCAAGATGTTCTTGGAACATTTTAGTCACTAACCTTTTATAGGTGGCTCTATCGTTTTTCAAGCCAAAAGACATAACTTTATAACAGTAAGTCCCCCTGTTTTTAATGAAAGAAGTTTTTTTCTCATCTGAGGGATTCATTTTAATCTGATTATAACCAGAATATGCATCTAAGAAGCTCAATAATTCATGACCTGCTGTGGCATCAATCATTTGATCTATATGTGGCAATGGGAATGAATCTTTGGGGCATGCTTTATTTAAGTCAGTATAATCTACGCATACTCTCCAATTTCCATTCTTTTTAGGTACTACCATGGTGTTTGATAGCCAGTTAGGGTACGTTACCTCTTGTATCGAACCAATCTTTAAGAGTTTTTGTACCTCTTCGTCGATCACTTGGTTCTTGAATGGTCCTTGCTTTCTTTTCTTCTTCTTAACAGGTACGGAGGATAGATCTTCATTTAGTTTATGAGTCATCACTTCTGGTGGGATGCCTGTCATATCTGAGTGGGACCATGCAAAGCAGTCTGCGTTAGCCTTTAAATAATCAATTAACTTACCTCTTCGAGCGGGGCCTAGCCTCGTGCCTATATACACTTTCTGCTCAGGCTTTTGTTCAGATAATGGAACAGCTTCGAGCTCCTCCATAATTGTTTTGATGTGCTAATCTTCCTCCGGTTCATGAATGACGTCCGGTCTGGAATCTGCATCTGTGTGGTATAGTTGACCTTCCGTGGTAACTTGATTCTCCTTCTTGTAAGTATTTTCTTTCATACCTGTTTCAGCAATAATACCTTCCCTACCTATTTGGGTAGTAATTTCTTCCATGCCTGTTTGGGCGGCGTTACCTGCTTGGGAGATTCCCTTATCTCGTAATTCTTCCACCTCTATTTTCTTGTTGTAGTGTACCACAGAGTTTATATTTCTTGCGGTCTGCTGCTCGCCTTTGATTTGCTGAATCCCCCATTCAGAGGGGAATTTAATTACCTGATGCAACATGGATGGTATCGCTTTCATGTCGTGGATCCATGGCCTTCCCACGATCACGTTATAATCCATGTCAGTATCGATGACTTGGAACCTGTTACTTTTGATCACCCCCTCAGCATAAGTGCTAAGCTCAATTTCTCCTTTTGTTATAACCGTAGAGTTCTCAAACCCTGATATGGCCGTGCCCTTGGGATTACTTGATTACCCAATAGCATTTCTTCCACGACTCTTAGCACAATGATATTGATTGAACTGCCTGGATCAATCAACACTCTTTTTACGTTAGTGTCATGAATAAGTAAAGATATTACCAGAGAATCGTTGTGCGGAAGAATTAATCCACCAATATCTGCATCATAGAAGGTTATATTGTCTTCTTCCATATTTTCACGAGCCCGTTTCCCATGTGTAATTGTGAACTTTGTGGTTGTTTTTCATATCACTCCGTTTACTTCTTCACCTCCGTGTATCACGTTGATGGCTTGTTTTGGAGAAGGAGGCTTTGGGGGTCCTACATGTTCCTCATATATGCCTGTTTACCTTTATCACTAAATAATTCTGTTAAATAGCCCTGTTTCAATAAATTTTCTACTTCACCTTGTAAAAATCTGCAATCCGCAGTTTTGTGCCCATGATCGTTGTGGAATTCACACCAGTGATCTCGGTTCCTTCTACTTGGATTTGACCGCATCTCTTTGGGCCACTTAACCTTATCTTCCATGTTCNTACCTCTAGGTCGTTCATCTCGATCTTTTCTGGATCTAGACGAGGATGAGACTACGTCTCTTCCTTGTGGTCTATAGTCCGACCTAGTGTTTTCAAACATGGGGAGAATATCGCGTCCCGAGGGTCCTAAGTAAGGATCATACCTATTTTTACCTGATCTTTATCTGATTCAGGACGTCTGGATCTGGAATAATCTTCATCTCTCGAACGAGCAATGATATCTTCTTCTATTCTGAGTTTAGTACTATCCCTGTTATATATATCATTCCATGTTTTAGCGGGGAATTCGTTTAGAATTTCCTTAAGTCGTCTCGTGGCTTCTGAGCTTTTATCATTTAGGTTGCTTGCAAATGCCATGGCTGCCCAATTATCAGGCACCCTGGGTAACTGCATTCTTTCTCGTTGAAACCTGTCTACAAACTCACGGAGTAGTTCCGTGTCTCCTTGTTTTATTTTGAATATGTCTTCCATTATCTTCTCAAATTCTTGTGCACCAGAGTGTGCTTTTATAAATGAATCTGCAAGCTCAACAAAAGAGTCAATAGAATTTTCAGGGAGAAGAGAATACCAGGTTAGGGCCCCTTTGGTAAGTGTTTCCCCAAATATTTTGACAAGGACTGATTCAATCTCTTGTTTTGTTAAGTCATTGCCTTTTATCCTAGTAGTGAAAGCAATCACATGGTCATGTGGGTAAGTTGTTCCATCATATTTGGGAACGTCAGGCATTTTAAAATTCTTGGGTATAGGCAAGGGTGCCGCACTTGGCTTCCAAGGTTGTTGAGAATACCTATCAACATCAATGCCTTTGATGATAGGTGGTACTCCAGGAATTTGTTCGATGCGATCGTTCTGCTCCTTCATCTGTTTCTGCATGGTTAGCAGTAAATTTTGTAATTCTGAGTTATTAGATATACCTGGTCTCGTTTCGAGAGATTCATTAGGAGTATCTCCTCTTCCTGAGTTTGCCAACCCAGATTGAGAATTTTCCATGGTGATGGTGTTATTGGGGGGTGGCGTCGGTGGTATAGGTAACGCTGCAGGTAATCCTCTCGCAAATTGTTGCAAAGCTTGACTCACATACTCTGCAATCATTTGCTTTACACAATCTTGTTCCACAGTTTGATCATTATCACCATTGTTGTTATTGGATCTTTCTGGGGATTGTTCCCTTGAACCACGTGGGGTTCCTGAAGGCGATGGAACTGGGGTTCCACTCCTTTGCTGGTTGACATAGTTAAGAGGATATCACTTGAAAATCAAACAAAGATTATTAGATTCCCGGTAACAGAATCAATTTGTTTAACCAAAGAATTAGACCCTTCGACTAAAGCTATTTTTAAGATGAACACGTGTTACTGATAATCAAGGAAATAGAGCAAAATGAATAACAGACAATATTGCAGAAAATAGAAAAGCGAAGTCAATTATATTCGAGAATCAGATGCCTTTACAAGCTGTATTCCCCTCCCTTATATAGGAGATTTGTATAACGTACAACTCTTGCTATGGTTGCTCATTAATGACTTATTATGATATTAATAAGGCGTTACAAAGGATAACGGTAATTGGGGTACGGTACATAACGTTCGAGTAATCAATTGTGGGTCTTTGAATCTGCCCGTAGCTTTGTCTAGATTCATTCTGACCGTGCCTCTCCCCTGTTTTGATCAGGTTGAGTTTCCCGTGGTCGATAAGCTCGAGGGTTTACTGAATCGTGCCTCTTTGTTCCGTACCTCTTCAAAGAATCACATCAAGCTATCGCATTTTCCTATGTCCACGTGACTGGCTGAGTTGTCAAAAGATGGCTTACGTAAGAAACTCTTTTTTACCAATACAGTTATAATATTTAAGTTTATGTCAATAGTTTAACATATAATTTGTTCTTTTTAATTATATAATTTAGGAAGATCATAATATTATTCGCACATCGTAAGGGTAATATTTGTAATAGTATTTAACTTAAATTAAAAGATAAGATATTTCTTTCATTTAAATAGAAAGATAGTTGTCACGACCCAAATTCCTTCCGTTGGGTATCGTGATGGCACCTAGTCTTAGGGACTAGGTAAACCTAGCAGTTACTGAATAACAACAAAAATAAAAGGAAAACTAACAGTCTTGAAATAGAATCTCAATAGAGTATACAAACTTTCCCAAAACCGGTAGTACAAGTCATAAGCTCTACGAATCTTCTACAACTTCTAAGTATGACTGTTTGGGAATAAATACAACAGTGTATGATTAATAAATACAAAGAAGGTGACTCCGAAGCCTGCGAACGCAGCAAGAGGTTACCTTGAGTCTCCTCGGCAATCATCCACACAACTACTACAATATATATACCTGGATCTGCACACAAAAATGTGAAGAAGTGTAGTATGAGCATACCACAGTGGTGCCCAGTAAGTATCAAGACTAACCTCGGTGGAGTAGTGACGAGGACTAGTCAAGACACCACTGGTCTACAAAATAAATAACATGAATATAGAAATGACCGAACGTTATATCTATCTAAAACTTCTCGGAATAATTCACAACAATGACAATATAAAGCGGAAGGAAATTACAGAAATCAATCATGAAGCAGCACAAAAATACACACAAAGATGGAGAGCAAAACAAGCCGAATCGAAAGGAAACACAATACAATAGAGAACACCAATAACTCAACTCCACGTCGATTTGTTCACACCGGGCATTAGCCATTAAAATCCATAACTGGTAGAAGTCTTTAAACAACAGTTCGTATGAGAAACTTTTGCAAATAAAATCGTTTTAGTATGGAAGAGCTTCCTTTGAAGACATACTTTCTCCAAAAGTAGATATAAGTGTAACGGCCCGACCGGTCGTTTTGAGCTCTAGCGTGTCGTTCAGCGGTTTGAAGTCATGAGCAACTCCATTTCAGGTATTACGACTCGTGGGTATGGTCGGAGTTGAATTTCGGGAAGTTCGGAGTCAAATTGGAAAGAAAATTCGCATTTCAAAAGCCTTAAGTTGGAGAAATCGACTAAGATTGGATTTTTGAGTAAATGACCTCAGAATCAGGATTTGAAGGTTCCAGCAGGTTTGTATGATGATTTCAGATTAGGGAGTATGTTAGGATCGAGTTTTGGATGACCCGGGAGCATTTCGGCGCTTATTGTAGAAGTCAGCATTTTAGAGGAAATTTCATAAGTCTGGGTTGAAGTGCATTTCAGTGATATTGATGTCCGTTTGGGATTCTGAGTTTGGGAATAGCTCCGTATGGTGATTCTGGAGTTGGGAGCGCGATCGGAAGCAAATTCGGAGATCCGTAGGTTATTTTGAAGTTATTTGGCTAAAGATAGAAAATTGAAGGTTTTTGAGAAATCCGACCGGAAGGAAAATTTTTGATATCGTGGTCGGAGTGTGATTCCGAAAGTAGGGGCAGGTCTGCAATTTTGAATGTGACTTGTGTGCAAAATTTGGGGTAATCGGACGTGATTTGATAGGTTTCAGCATCGAATGTAGAAGTTGGAAATTTCAAAGTTCATAAGGATTGAATTGAGTTGCAATCCATTGTTTCGATGTTATTTGATGTGATTTGAGGCCTCGAGTAGGTCTGCGTTATGTTTTGGAACTTGTTGGTATGTTCGGGTTGGTCCCCGAGGGCCCCGAGTGTTGACCGGACGACCCTCGGACCAAGTTTGAACTTGGAGAGCATAAGCTGAAGCTCCCAGCTTCTGGTGTGATCGCACCTGCACTTGGATGGCCGCAGGTGCGAGCTCGCGAATGCGGGGCATGAGTCGCAGAAGAGAAAAGGCATGGGCAGGCCACGTACCGCAGGCACAAAAAATTGGCCGCGGGTGCTGTCACGACCCATTTTGCCCTCCGAAAGGTATCGTGACGGCACCTAGTCTCTACGACTGGGTAAGCCTAAAATTTGCGGAAAATGATAGAATCAATAAAAATAAAGACAGAAAAGAACTCAAGTAGATATAACATAGCTGCTCATCATATACACTTTCACTTCCCAAAACCCGAAATGTCACTATAGTCACAAGCTCTGTACTAAATGTAGCTCTATACAATGAAACAGTGGAGAAATACATAAGTCTTCTATGCCTATACTAGAGTAGAAGGGGACTCGTGGGATTCAGCGGACGCGGCAGAATTACCTCGCGGTCTCCTGGCTGCTGCTAGAATGACTCCTAGCCACGATACTGGGTGCTGGTACCTGGATCTGCACATGGGGAAAACATGCGCAGGAAAGGGCGTGAGTACTCCACATTCGGTATTCCGTAAGTTCTAAGCCTAACACCACTCAAGTAGTGTCGAGGTCAGGTTCAGGCCCTACTGAGATTTTAAAACAAGTTAATATACAATTTAAAACAGTGAAATATAGATAAGCAATGATAAACAGGATTAATGAAAACGGGAAGATAAACAACAGAAAGACAGCCCTCGGCTCAGCACATCATATATCTCAACAGTAAATGTGCAATGCAGTACACTAGGAAAGCAACCGGATCTCAGTCTGTAGTCCCAATTTAAATATGCTATGCAGTACAGGGGGAAAGCTCCCGAATCTCCGTCCGTAGTCCCAATTTAAATATGCATTTCAGTATAGGGGGAAAGCTCCCGGATCTCGGTCCGTAGTCCCAATTTAAATATGAAATGCAGTACAGGGGGAAAGCTTTTGGATCTCGGTCCGTAGTCCCAATTTAAATATGCAAAGCAGAAGTATGTCAATTATGACTTAATTAAGCAGTCCAGGAAAACAACAGGCAAGAATAGAGTGAAGCTACCTAAGCATGGTGCGACTAGTAGCAAATAAGAGGAAATCAAGTTAGAACAGGTAGGCATGCTTACTCTTAATCTATCTACTCAATTAAGATAGGAAACAATAATATATGAATGAAAATGAGCGATTTCATGGGAGTAAAAATAGGAATTTAGCAACAATGACCCATGTACGCACTCGTCACCTCACGTACACGTAACAAAATCAGTATAAAAATGCTACACAGAATTAGGCAAGCCACTTACCTTGACTGCGCTAATCAAGTCAATACCATGCTCTTGCCACGAGTATCTGACTCCGGGTTGCCCAAATCTATTCAAATCGATTGTGTGGTGTAAATATCACTTCAAGGGAACAAAATAGCTAATTATTTATAAGCTAATACGCGAAATTAGGAAATTCGCCCAAAAAGTCCCCCGGTCCCACGTCTCAAAATCGGGTAAAATTTATATTTACCGAACACCCATTCACTCATGAACCCACTCGAACAAGAATCAACAAAATCCGATGTCTAAATCTCCCTAAATCCTCGGATTTCTACTTGGGGAAAATTCCTCCCAATTTCATGTTTTTTCATCCAATTTCATTGATTAGATTGAGGAAATTGATAGACATTATTGATATACAAATGGATTAAGGTTAGAAAACGTTACCTATGATTCTCCTCTTCAAATCCCACTGAAAATCGCTAAGTTCCGAGCTCAGAATCGATTTTGGAATTATGACTTTCAAACCCTCGGATTTTTGGTATAACCAGCCCAAAAATTTCGCACCTGCGACACTGGGATCGCACCTGCGGTGCCGCACCTGCGGAAACCCAATCGCAGGTGCAGAAATTCGTTAAATGACCTGGGGTCGCACCTGCGGAACTCCCTTCGCACTTGCGTGTCCACACATGCGGAAATACCATCGCAGGTGCGAGACATCAGAACCAGAATGGTTCAGCTGTTCACAAAGTCTCAAAGTCACCCGTTGGGCATCCGAAACAACCCCGAGGCCCCCAGGACCTCAACCAAACCTATCAACTGACCCTAATACCTTGTTCAAACTTGGTCGAGCCTTAAAAACATATCTCATAAAATCAAAATCATCAATTATGCATAGATTCAAGCCTAAGAACTTATGAAATTTCTAGGATTCACATCCGGTGCCAAAACATGTCTAAACTCATCCGAATGACCTCAAATTTTGCACACAGGTCATAAATGACATTACGGACCTACTGGCGCTTTGGAATTCCATTCCGAGTCTGATATCAAAATTTCACCTATCGGCCAAAATCGCCGAAATTCTAACTTTCGCCAATTCAATCCTAAATCCACAATCGACCTTGGAAACACATTCCGAACACGCTCCTAACCTCGAAATCACCCAAAGGAGCTAACAGAGTCGATGGAATTCCATTCCGGATCCGTTTTCATACAGATCTAGCTACAACCATATTTCTAAAGCTAAATTCCACATTTTTGGACTATGTGTCCTAAATCACCCCGGATTTCATCGCTCAACGCTCCGACAAGTTCCAATAACATAAATAGACATGGGAGAAGCGGTTAATAAGGGATCGGGGGTGCTAATTCTTAAAAGGCCGACCGGGTCATTACATCCTCCCCCTCTTAAGAAAATTGTTCATCCTCGAACGATTATAGAAACATACCTGAAGCTGTGAAAAGATGAGGGTACTGACTCCGCATATCCTGCTCGGTCTCCCAAGTCACCTCCTCAACTGGCTGACCCCTCCACTGAACCTTAACTGAGGCAATATTCTTCTATCTGAGCTTTCTAACCTGCCTGTCCAATATAGCTACAGGCTCCTCAACATATGATAGTTCTTTGTCCAACTAGACTGAACTGAAATCTAAAACATGAGCTGGGTTACCGTGATAATTCCGGAGCATGGAGACGTGGAACACCGGATGAACCCCTGCTAGGCTGGGTGGCAGGGCTAGCTCATAAGCAACCCCCCAACACGTCTCAACACCTCAAAAGGGCAAATAAATCTCGGACTCAGCTTGCCTTTCTTCCCGAACCTCATGACGCCCTTCATAGGCGATACCCGAAGCAAAACCCGATCACCAGCCATAAATGCCAAGTCACGAACATTCCAATCCGCATAGCTCTTCTGCCTGAAATGAGTTGTGAAGTCTCTCCTGAATCACCTTCACCTTGTCCAGGGCATCCTGAACCAAGTCTGTACCCAATAATCGAGACTCGCCCGACTCAAACCACCCCACGGGATACGTGCACCGCCTACCATATAAAGCCTCATACGACGCCATCTGAATGCTGAACTGGTAGCTGTTGTTATAAGCAAACTATGCAAGAGGCAAGTATCGATCCCATGACCCTCCAAAATCTATCACAAAGGAAAGGAGCATATCCTCGAGAATCTGAATCGTGCGCTCGGACTGCCAGTCTGTCTGAGGGTGAAAAGCTATGCTCAACTCTACCCTGGTGCCTAAATCCTGCTGAACTGCTCTCCAGAACCGTGAAGTGAACTGTGTACCTCTGTCTGAAATGATAGATACTGGAATACCGTGGAGGCGAACAATCTCTCTGATATAAATCTCAGCCAACCTCTCCGATGAATATGTAGTCAGTACTGGAATGAAATGGGCTGATTTGGTCAGCCGATCCACAATCACCCAAATAGCATCATGCTTCCTCAAAGTCCGAGGAAGTCCAACCACAAAGTCCATGGTGATCCGCTCCCACTTCCACTCTGGAAGCTCAATCTGCTGAAGTAACCCTCCCCGTCTCTGATGCTCACATTTGACTTGTTGACAGTTGAGACACTTGGCAATAAACTCCACTATATCCACCACCAATAGTGCTGTCTCAGATCCTGGTACATCTTTGCTGTGCCCGAATTGATGGAATATCGCGAACTATGAGCCTCCTCAAGAATCAATTCCCGAATCCCATCCACGTTGGGCACACAAATATGACCCTGCATCCTCATCACCCTGTCATCTCTTATGGTCACATCCCTGGCATCACCCCGCCGGACTCTATCCTGAAGAACCAAAAGGTGGGGGTCATCATACTGGCGCTCTCTGATATGGTCATGAAGGGAAGATCGAGCAAACACAAAAGCTAATACCCGACTAGGATCAGAAAGATCCAATCTCACGAACTGACTGGCTAAGGACTGAACATCTAAGGCTAGAGGCCTCTCAGCTGCATGAAGGTATGCCAAACTCCCCAAACTCTCCGCTCGGTGACTCAAGGCATCGACCACCATATTGGCCTTCTCCGGGTGGTATAATATAGTGATGTCATAGTCTTTTAGCAACTCCAACCACCTACGCTGGCGCAAATTTAGATCCTTCTGCCTGAATATGTGCTGCAAACTCCGGTGATCCGTGAATATCTCATAGGGAACACCATATAAATAATGACGCCATATCTTCAGGGCGTGAACAATCGCTGCCAACTCGAGATCATGAACATGGTAGTTTTTCTCATGAACCTTCAACTGTCTGGACGCGTAGGCAATCGCCCTACCGTTCTGCATCAACACCGCTCCCAAGCCAATCCTCGAAGCATCACAATAAACTGTATAGGACCCGGAACCGATAGGAAAAACCAATACAGGAGCTGTAGTCAAGGCTGTCTTGAGATTCTGAAAGCTCTCCTCACACTCCTTAGTCCATATAAAATATGCATCCTTCTGGGTCAGTCTGGTCATAGGCGCTGAAATGGATGAAAATCCCTCCACAAAACGATGATAATACCCAGCCAAATCGAGGAAACTGGGTCTGGGCCAACTCTGTAACGCCTCCACCTTGATCCCATCCGAAGACACCACGTGGCCTAGGAATGCCACAAAATCAAGCCAAAATTCACACTTAGAAAACTTGGCATACAACTTCTTCTCCCTCAAGGTCTGAAGCACGGTCCTCAAGTGCTGCTCATGGTCCTCCTGGGACCGAGAATATACCAGAATGTCATCAATGAACACAATGACGAAAGTATCAAGATAAGGACAAAATATGCTGTGCATCAGGTGCATGAAGGCTGCTGGGGCATTGGTCAACCCAAATGACATAGAAGGAACTCATAGTGGCCATATCTGGTCCTGAAGGCAGTTTTCGGGATATCCGACTCCTGAATCTTCAACTGATGATAACCCGAACACAAATCAATTTTGGAGAACACCCTAGCACCCTGTAACTGGTCAAATAGATCATAAATGCGAGGTAATGGGTACATGTTCTTCACTGCCGCCTTATTCAGCTGCCGGTAGTCAATACACATACGCATCAAGCCATCCTTTTTCTTCAAAAATAACACCGGAGCACCCCAAGGTGATACACTGGGCCTGATGAATCCCTTTTCAAGCAACTACTGAAGATACTCCTTCAACTCCTTCAACTCAGGAGGAGCCATGCGATAGGGAGGAATGGAAATGGGCTGAGTGCCCGGTAACAAGTCAATACCAAAATCAATGTCTCTATCGGGAGACATACCCGGAAGATCAGCTAGAAATACATTAGAATAGTCCCTGACAACTGGAACTGACTCAGCTGTAGGGGTCTCAGCACTAACATCTCTCACATAAGCCAAATATGCATCACACCCCTTTTCGACCATCCACTGAGCCTTAATAAAAGAAATGAATCGGTGGGGAGTATACTCTAAGGAATATCTCCACTCTAACCTCGGTAATCCTGGCATAGCCAGCGTCACGGTATTGGCGTGACAATCAAGAATATCATAATAGGGAGACCGCCAGTCCATACCCAATATAACATCAAAATCTACCATACTGAGTAGTAGTAAATCAACTCTAAACCACTTATAGCAATCAAACATGACTGATATACGCGGTCCACAACAAGAGAATCTCCCACCGGAGTAGAAACATAAACAGGGGAACTCAAAGAATCCCGAGATATCCCCAGATGTGAAGCAAAATAGGAAGACACATATGAATATTTTGAGAATGGGTCAAATAATACCGATGCATCCCTATGACAAACGGGAAAAATACCTGTAATGACTTAATCTGAAGCAATGGCCTCGGACCGAGCCGAAAGAGAATAGTACCTGGCCTGGCCTCCCCCTCTAGGGCGACCTTGACCTCCCTGACCTCCACCTCGAGCTGCCTGAGGTGGTGGGGTAGCATCTGGGCTGGAAGAATAGCTGGAGGACCTAGTGGAAGACGTGGAGCCTGATAAGTCTGAGGGGGTGCACCCTGATAAGCCTGAGGTGGTGCAACCTGATAAGTCTGAGGTGGTGCTCCCCTCCTCGCTCTGGAGTAATATCTGATCATATGATGAGGGTCACCACACTCAAAGAAACCCCTCGGAGGACGTGGCAGCCACTGATGACTCTGAACTGGCCTGCTGGACTGGCCAGTGATAGTACCTTGAGCAGGAGGCACCTGAGATACTGCTGGTGCATAATAAGGCTCCTGAGGTCTAGGAGGAGCTGGAATACCGCTGGCTGCTGGGAGAGCTAAATGAACAGGGCGACTCACAAAACCCCTACCATAGCGTGCTGCTGGTGCACGAGCTCCTGAAAAATGACCAGTCTCTCGAGACCTCTTGGCCTCTCTCTCCTCCCTGTCCCGGGCTAACATAGTCTCAATCCTCCGGGCAATACTTTTGGCCTGCTGGTAAGTAATATCGGACTCTAGTTCTCTGGCCATGATGGTCCGAATACTGGGGTGGAGTCCCTCAATAAAGCGTCGAACCCTCTCTCTGACAGTGACAACCAAAGCTGGTGCATGGCGAGCCAAATCATTGAAACGGACTGCATACTCTGACATAGTCATGGCACCCTGGTGTAGCTGCTCAAACTCCGTACGCCAAGCATCCCTGAAGCTCTGAGGGACAAACTCAAGTAAGAACATCTCGGAAAACTAAGTCCAAGTAAGTGAAGCTGCCTCGTCCGGGCTGCTAAGCTCAAAAGCGCGCACCACTGATAAGCTGCTCCCCTCAACTGGAAGGTAGTGAAAGAAACCCCACTCATCTCCACAATACCCATAGTGCGGAGAATGCAATGACACCCCTCAAGAAAACCCAGGGCATCATCCGAAGCTAGTCCGCGGATCTCAGGTGGGTGGTACTTCTTGTACCTCTCAAGTCGGAGCTGCTCTGCCTCAGGAACAGCTATCCTAGTCTCATGCTGAGCTGGAGCTACTGGGGGCATAGGAATATACTCTGGAACCTGCCCAATATGAACCCTCTTCTCAAGAGTACGGGCTACAGGAGTCTGTGTCCCTCCTCCGGCCTTGGATGTAGCTGGAGCTATCGAGAGTAGACCCGCATGAGATAGCGTACTGAAGGCAGTCAAGAACTGAGCCAATGTCTCCTGGAGGCCTGGAGTAACAGTAGGGACCTCCTGTGCCCCTCCAAATGTAGCTTCATGGGGCTCCTCTGCCTCTTCTCTAGCCGGTGCTCGGGCTGCACCGCGTGCTCGTCCCCTGACCCAACCCCTACCTCTGGTGGCTCTGACTGGGGGCTCGATGCCTAGTCATCAGTACGTCCGGTACGGGTACGAACCATCTGCAAGCAAGAATAAATTAGAGTTTAAGAATTTGATAACAGTAACTAGCACGATAAGGAATTCCAAAGAATTTGATTGTTCTTAACAGTTACATAGCCTCTCGGAGATAGATACGGACGTCTCCGCACCGATCTGAAAGACTCTAATAAATCGTCTTGTGACTTGTTACTCCTATGAACCTAGACGCTCTGATAGAACCTTGTCACGACCCATTTTGCCCTCTGAAAGGTATCGTGACGGCACCTAGTATTTACGACTAGGTAAGCCTAAAATTTGCGGAAAATGATAGAATCAATAAAAATAAAGACAGAAAAGAACTCAAGTAGATATAACATAGCTGCTCAACATATACACTTTCACTTCCCAAAACCCAGAATGTCACTATAGTCACAAGCTCTGTACTAAATGTAGCTTTATACAATGAAACAATGGATAAATACATAAGTCTTCTATGCCTATACTAGAGTAGAAGGGGACTCGTGGGATTCTGCGGACGCGGCAGAATTACCTCGCGGTCTCCTGGCTGCTGCTAGAACGACTCCTAGCCACGTACTGGGTGCTGGTACCTGGATCTGCACATGGGGAAAACATGCGCAGGAAAGGGCATGAGTACTCCACATTCGGTACTCCGTAAGTTCCAAGCCTAACCCCAGTCAAGTAGTGACGAGGTCAGGTTGAGGCCCTACTGAGTTTTTAAAACAAGTCAATATACAGTTTAAAACATTGAAATATAGATAAACAATGATAAAAAGGATTAATGAAAATGGGAAGATAAACAATAGAAGAGAGCCCTCGGCTCAGCACATCATATATCTCAACAGTAAATGTGCAATGCAGTACACAGGGAAAGCTCCCGGATCTCAGTCCGTAGTCCCAATTTAAATTGCTATGCAGATCAGGGGGAAAGCTCCCGGATCTCGGTCCGTAGTCCCAATTTAAATATACATTTCAGTACAAGGGGAAAGCTCTCGGATCTCGGTCCGTATTCCCAATTTAAATATGAAATGCAGTACAGGGGAAAAGCTCCCGGATCTCGGTCCGTAGTCCCAATTTAAATATGCAAAGAAGAAGTATGTCAATTATGACTTAATTAAATAGTCCAGGAAAACAACATGCAAGAAGAGAGTGAAGCTACCTAAGCATGGTGCGACTAGTAGCAAATAAGAGGAAATCAAGTCAGATTAGGTAGGCATGCTTACTCTTAAGCTATCTACTCAATTAAGATAGGAAACAGTAATATACAAATGAAAATGAGCGATTTCATGGGAGTGAAAATAGGATTTTAGCAACAATGACCCGTGTACGCACTCGTCACCTCACGTACACGTAACAAAATCAGTATAAAAATGCCTAAGGGAAAGTCCCCAACACAGAATTAGGCTAGCCACTTACCTTGACTGTGCTAATCAACTCAATACCACGCTCTTGCCACGAGTATCTGACTCCGGGTGGCCCAAATCTATTCAAATCGATTGCATGGTGTAAATATCACTTCAAGGGAACAAATAGCTAATTATTTATAATCTCATACACGAAATTAGTAAATTCACCCAAAAAGTCCCCCGTTCCCACGTCTCGGAATCAGGTAAAATTTATATTTCCCGAACACCCATTCGCTCATGAGCCCACTCGAACAAGAATCATAAAAATCCGACGTCTAAATCTCCCTAAATCCTCGGATTTCTACTTGGGGAAAATTCCTCCCAAATTCATGGTTTTTCATCCAATTTCATTGATTAGATTGAGGAAATTGATAGAGATTATTGATATACAAATGGATTAAGGTTAGAAAACGTTACCTATGATTCTCCTCTTCAAATCCCACTGAAAATCGCCAAGTTTCGAGCTCACAATCAATTTTGGAATTATGAATTTCAAACCCTCGGATTTTTGGTATAACCGGCCCAGAAATTTCGCACCTGCAGCGCCGCACCTGCGGTTCTGCACCTGTGGAAACCCAATTGCAGGTGCGGAAATTCATTAGATGATCTGGGATCGCACCTGTGGCACCTCCTTCACACCTGCGTGTCCGTGATAGCGGAAATGCCATCGCAGGTGCGAGACTTCATAACTAGAATGATTCAGCTGTTCACAAAGTCTCAAACTCACCCGTTGGGCATCTGAAACAACCCCGAGGCCCTCAGTATCTCAACCAAACCTACCAACTAACCCTAATACCTTGTTCAAACTTGGTCGAGCCTTAAAAACACATCTCATAACATCAAAATCATCAATTATGCATAGATTCAAGACTAAGAACTTATGAAATTTCTAGAATCCACATCCAGTGCCGAAACATGTCTAAACTCATCCGAATGACCTCAAATTTTGCACATATGTCATAAATGACATTACAGACCTGCTGTCGCTTTCGGAATTCCATTCTAAGTCCGATATCAAAATTTCACCTACCGACCGAAATTACCAAAATTCTAACTTTCGCCAATTCAAGCCTAAATCCACAGCCGACCTCGGTAACACATTCCGAACACGATCCAACCCCAAAATCACCCAACGGAGCTAACAAAGTCAACGAAATTCCATTCCGGATTTGTCTTCACACACCTCTAGTTACGGCCAGATTTCTAAAGCTAAATTTCACATTAATGGACTATGTGTCCAAAATCACCTCGGATTTCATCACTTAACGCTCCGAAAAGTTCCAATAACATAAATAGACATGAGAAAAGCGGTTAATAGGGGATCTGGGTGCTAATTCTTAAAACGGCCGACCAGCTCGTTACAGGTGCGAAGACCACCGGCGGGAAGAAATTGCCACAGGTGCGAAGACTGCAGGCGTGAAGGTTTTGCCACAGGCGCGGACACCGTAGACGCGGACACCGCAGACACGAAGGTTTTGCCGTGGGCGCGAAGATCGCTGGGCAGTGAGTGTTTAAAGAGGGGGTTTGGGCATTTTTGCTCATTTCTTCATTCTAGGCGATTTTAGGAGAGCTTCAAGAGGGGAACTTCATCATCAATGTCAAAGTAAGAAATTTCTTCATGTTTTTAAGTTAAATACAAGTTATATGCATGGATTAAACATGTAAATTAGTAGAAAAATTGGGATTTTGGAGGAAAGACCTAGAAAATTGTATTTCGGGTTTCTACCACGAATTTGAGCATGGAATTTAGATTAAATTGTATATTTGAGTTAGTAAGACCATGGGTAGGATATATCTTCGAGAAATTTCAGAATTCGGGCATGTGGGCCCGAGGGAATTTTGGTCAATTCACTGAGCGGAGTTGAGAAAGTATATAATTTGAATTTATTACGAGTATTGGAATGAATTTTCATTGCTTTGCCCGTTATTTGGTAGTTTTGGGGAGTTGTGCATCCATTGGAGTCGTCGGAGAAGGCTTGGAGTCCGGTTATGAATCGTCGGAGCGAGGTAAGTCTCCTTTCTAACTTTGTGAGGGGAAATTGTCCCCCTAGGTGAACTAATTAGGTATGTGCTACTATTTGCGGGGTCTACGTACGCACGAGGTGACGGGAGTCCGTGCGTAACTACTATTATGCCATGTCCGGGTAGTCTAGGACCCACTAGCATGCCTTACGCGTTGTACATGTGATCCTGCCAATAATATTAGACTGATAATGCTATTGAATTTGTAACTTATTTCCTACGAAGGCTAGAGTGTACCTTCTTAATCACTTAGAAAGAGAATTGACTCCTCCGTGGATAACTGTATTTCGGATAAGGTTATATTATTGAATATTATTAAACTTTTCAAATGAATTTCGAGAAAAGATTTAAATACTAATTTTTGTGATTTTTAAAAGAGAAATTTGTCATTTACTTGAGTATTTGTTTTCCCGATGTAGTCGGGGTGGACTGTTGATTGTGCATGACTGCATGTGACCGCTTCGCAATATACATTCCGCGAGTGGAGTGTTATTTCCCCCACTCTCATAGGAGCGGTCCGTACGCCACGGCGAGATTGAAAGAAATATTATGGTTCAGGCCATTCGACCCTCGGCAGTGCACAAAGATGATTATTATGATGGCTCAAGCCGGTTGTCCTTATCCCATATGCGAATGATAAATTGTTAAATATTTTTCATAGATTTTGAAGTGACAAGATATTTGGGGGAAAATAAAGAAGTGATTGTATTTAAGATATTTGGGGGAAAATGAGGGAGTAGTAACTGTTTATTTACTTTCAGTATTTATTTGAATTACAGTTATCCGTAATGCTTACCGTTTTATCATCCTCGTATGCCTATTACTCATATCATATTGTGCTAAATTAATTTGTTGGACCTTAGTGAGTGTCTAATTCGACCTCTCGTCACTACCTCTCTGAGGTTAGGTGGGCGACTTACTGAGTACACGTTGTTTTTGTACTCACGCTACACTTGCTGTGCATTTTTATTGCACATGTACCTTAGCGATGTGGCTGGTTTAGAGAGTTAGGCGAGCTGCATTATCCGGAGATGATCCGCAGCTGACAGAGTCTCCCTCGTATTGAATTATTTTATTTTAATTTCCTTGTCCAATTGTATTTCGGACAAGCTTTGTAGAAATTGTAAAATTCTTAGAATTTGCTCATGCACTTGTGACACCGGGTTCTGGGATGTGTTTGGGATTCAATTTAATAAAGGGAATTGTTTACCTGTCATATTTATTTGATAAATTTTTATTCGCTATTATAAATTGTAAGTGAAAGTTTACGATTTTAGAAAAGATGTTAACATGAATTTATTTCAACTAATTAATGATTGGCTTGCCTGACGGTGGTGTCCGGCGCTATCACGACCTTAGTAGATTTTGGGTCGTGACAATAATTATATTTAATAGAGAGAATTACGTAAAACATAGCTTCTTTTAAAATATGAAACTTCCCAAAGATGCTTTCCCAATAAATGACATCCAATTATCATTTTAGGCAAGACTAGTGCTTTTCAAATATACCTTCGATGTAAAAGTCATTCAAATATAATCATTTCAAAACCATTGCTTTTTCAATAATACTTTTCAATAAAATCCCTTGATCAAAATATCCTCAAGATTTATCCACCGGAATACAGTCCGTAAATACAAGAAAAACGGAAATAATAATGCATAAATACGACACGGAATGTCCCCTCGTGCTAAAATAACATAAACACGGCACGAAATGTCCCCTCGTGCTAAATAACATAAACATGGCACGGAATGTCCCCTCATGCTAACATAATATAACATGGCACGGAATGTCCCTTCGTGCTAAATAACATAAACATGGCACGGAATGTCCCCTCGTGCTAAATAACATAAACATGGCACAGAATGTCCGCTCGTGCTAACATAACATAACATTGTCACACCTCCTTTTTATACGCCCCGAAGGGGATACGGGAGTTTTTTCCACTTAAAGTGAC
>ML422759.1:68849-89674 GCA_005239525.1 Nicotiana knightiana | reverse complement strand
TTTCTTTCAATTATGTAGAAATGCACCCTTAAAAGAAGTGGTGTAATCATGCTCTTATAATTTTATTTTTTTAAAAAAATAAAAATTAATACCGACTCCGCTTCAATAATTCAACAACACTTATACTTTGACACCCCAAAATATGAATGTAAAAGAATAAAGAATTGATGGCTTTGCCATGAAATTCATTACTACTGGCAGCAACCAGAAAACCCACTTGTAATAACGTTTCCCAAGTGACATTGGCAGTCATATTTCCAATTGAAATCAAACTCCCATCGCGACCACAAAAATTTCTTATTATTCCTCTTTTCGGTTAGTGTCCAACAGACGTTAATATGAACACATAAATTAAATATAAAATTCCTTAAGATTGTTGGTATTATGTGTTCAAAATCAAAAATTAGAAAACTGTTAGAAGAAACAGAAAATCTGTAAACGATAAGAAATATTCCGAGTCCACAATTTTCTTGTGTGTCCTTAAGGAATTTTAACCCCCTCACAAGTTGCCAAGGTAATGGATTAAATCCTCCCAGGATGAAACGGAATAAACCTTCCTGCAACAGTGGCAATACAAACTGCAGGATACCAACGAACTCAAAGAACAGAGCAAATCACACTTGACCCTTATGTTTATTTAAAAAAAAAATAATAATGCAACAAAGTAGAAAGAGAGGAGATAATTTCAGATTTTCCTTCTTCGAAAAATGAGGCCAAGCCTCTAAATTTATAGACAATAAAAGGGTGAGATGAAGAGGTGCAATCCAAAAGGTACCTCTTCCATTTCCCATTCACACCCCTTAATAAAAACGCAACAGTTTCCTCAGCTGAGGCAGCTTCCGAAACAATGAAAACTCATGACCTTATTTTCTGTGACAGGCCTAAATCCAACATCAACAAGAAACTTCTTAACGATTTTAAGGATATTTCTGTCGTGCCTTATGGCGAGTACTGGAGGCAAATGAGAAGCATTTGTGTCCTTCAGTTGCTTAGTACCAAAAAGGTTCAATCCTTTCGCGTTATGAGGGAAGAAGAGACAACTCTTTTGATAAAGAAAATCAGGGAGTGCTCTCCAGAGGCAGCGAATTCGAGTGAATTGTTTATGACACATACAAATGATGTAGTGAGTAGAGCAGCTTTTGGGAGGAAATATAGTGGAGGGAAGTTTAGAAAGCTAATGAATGAAGGAATTTGTGGGAATATTAGGTGGATTTGATTTTGGGACATTTCTGCCTTCACTTGCATGGGTTGATAGAATAAGTGGTTTATGTTGACCCAAGTCACTGCATAGTTTTGAAGATTGACAAATGTCTGACCAGTTGAACCAG
This sequence comes from Nicotiana knightiana, assembly GCA_005239525.1. Classification (NCBI taxonomy): domain Eukaryota; kingdom Viridiplantae; phylum Streptophyta; class Magnoliopsida; order Solanales; family Solanaceae; genus Nicotiana; species Nicotiana knightiana. Next base: position 88,346 of record ML422759.1, on the reverse strand, counting down.
GTCCATCAAAGCACACATACTTGATCTGACACGTTGGCACATGAACCGTATATGCATAGGAGATGAATGTGATTGTGAAGTATCAACAAACAAGGAGAGTGTCTCCTAATGCGAAAGGTTGCAAATTGATAAGAGAATAGAAGTTGAATTCAGCAAGGACAGTAACGACGGAAGGAAGTTGAGTTTAATACGAACTCTTTCTCCCATGTAGAGTTGTACCAGAACTGAACGACAAACTAAACAACCGACTCTATAGATAATTGAAGTATTCTTGCTTGAATTAAGAACGCACAAGTGCAGAAGTGAATCAAGAACTGAAAGCAAAATTCCCAGAGATTTTGCAACTAGAATTAATGTCTGATACAAAGGCTACAGACCAGCTAGAAGAACCAGTTCCATTTGTTTGTCATTGAGTCTAGTTGGTTGTAGTAGGCGATATAATATTGTATCTTTTCAGCTTTCATAAAAGCAATTGTAATAGGTACAAAATTGTTTAAGTTAGAGTTAACTTGAAGCTTGTAGAAATTATCTAGAGGCTAGTTACTACGAAGGGATTAGAGTTAGTCCTAGGATTACAAAAGAGTTTATTTTGTAAGTCCGTTTGGCTCAGAGTTTTAGTGAAGAGTTTGAGCAAATCCTACTGAGGAGTAGGTCGTGGTTTTTTCATCTTTTGAGCCAGGTGTTTTTCACGTAAAAATCTCTATGTTTTTAATTTACTGCTTTTATTATTCCGCAACAGTAGAAGTTAGAACACCAAAAAGAACCAGGTTCTTCTAGAGAGACAGCACTCGAAAAATTGGATACCACACAAATTAACCTATCTTCTTGTGNGATGAAGGACCACCTGATTGGAGAAGACTATGAACTCTGGGACATAGTCACTGATGGTCCTCTAGCGACCATGATGAACACTGCTGAAGGTATAGATGTACCAAAGACTAGAGCTGACTGCAGTGCTGAGGATCTGAAGAAATGGGAGAAGAATGCAAAGGCCAAAAAGTGGCTAGTGTGTGGACTAGGTCCAGACGAGTACAGCAGAATCTAAAGTTTCACCACTGCAAAGGAGATCTGGGATACCTTGCAAGTAGCCCATGAAGGAACACCTCAGGTAAAAAGGTCAAGAGGTACTCTACTATACTCTCAGTATGAAAACTTCACTATGAAAGAAGGAGAGACTATCCAAGAGATGTACACAAGGTTCACAACCTTGACTAATGAACTGAAGTTTTTTGGAAGAGTCATTCTTGAAGAGGACAGGGTTGAGAAGATCCTGACAAGGGTCTTCTATTTCCTGGGAAAGCAAAATCACTGCTATCTAGGAATCCAAAAATATAGCAACCCTGAGATTGGATGAGCTGATTGGAAACCTCACTGCCTATGAACTCAGAAGGCAGACAATGAAGATGGATGGTCCAAAGAAGGAGAGGAGTCTAGCACTAAGAATCACTAAGGGAGCAGATCTGGGGGATTATGAGATGGCCATATTACCAAATAATTTAGAAAACTTTCTCATGAGGAAGAAGGGCATCTCTAGAGGAGGAAACTACAACAAAGCAAAAGCTCCAGAAAGGCCAACCAACGAGGGATGCTACAAATGTGGTAAGACTGACCATCTCATCAAATACTGTCCTCAGTGGGAAGTAGAATGGAAAAAGGAGAGATATGAAAGAAGGAACAGGACCAACCCAAGAAAAACACAAAAAAGGCTATGGTTGCTGCTTGGGGGGAAAGTTCAGATGAAGAATCAGAAGATGGGGAGACTGAAGATCAGGCGCTCATGGAAATTGGAGAATCTGACAAGGAATCACATGAAGAACCAGAGGTAAGTATCTCCCATCTTAAAAACAAAGTAAAGTTCCTATCTAAGGAAAAACTCTCTGAGTTGCTACTTGATTTCATAGATGATTATGAGGAAATAACCAAAGAGAAGGATCAACTATCTAAAGAATGTGCAATGCTAAAAGAAAAGTGCATGAATCTGGAAATCAGAGTCAGTGAATCTGAAAAGAAAAACACTGTCTTGTTGAACCAGGTTCATCCACTTGAAACTGAGATTCTAGAACTAAAATCTGAAAACTTAAAGCTAAAGCTAGGATCCAGTAAAAAGGTTGTTGATTATTCTCATATCATGTTAGAAGAAAACATGGGAAAACTAAAAGATAAGATGTATGCCAAGGATGAACAGATAAGAACTCTTAATGAAGAACTTGGCAAAGTCAAACATGAATTAGATCGAACTTGTAAATGGAATAAATCCTCTGATGCCCTGATATGGCTTCAAGAGAATCATTGTAGCAACCGGAGAGGGATTGGCTTTGGAAGTCAATTTCCCAAGTGGGATCCCAAAAACAAGTATCTCACTCTCCCTGAGAATAAAATCTGCACCCATTGTGGTAAGACTAGCCACAACAAATATCAGTGTACTGCAAAAGAGCAGGCCAGTCAAAAAAATGAGAGGTTTGTCAAAAAGAAAAATTAGCTACCAAATTGGGCCAAAAAAAATATGATTCATCCATTCTCTCATAGAAAAGGACCCAAACTAGTTTGGGTTCTTAAAACTAACCCCTGAATTTTTTTGTAGGTTCAAGTGAGAGGAGGCAGCCAAACTTGGTATTTGGATAGTGGCTGCTCAAAGAATATGACAGGGAACATGGAACAGTTCTTTTCACTTGAAAGTCTCAAAGGAGGAAATGTCTCCTTTGGAAACGGAAAGAAAGGTAAAATTATTGGGGTTGGTAAGGTAGGTAAGGATGACACACGATCCATTGAACATGTGTATCTGATAGATGGCTTGAAATATGCCTGATCAGTGTATCACAACTGTCTGACAGAGGTAACCTGGNTGCTTACTGACAAGATTGTTTTGCAGGGAAAAAGAATGAATAACATCTATGTCATAGACTTGTCCACACTGTCTGAAAATGAACTCACTTGCCTAAGTGTGTTGGAAAGTGATCCCCTCCTGTGGCACAAACGACTTGGTCATGGAAGTCTGACTCAGCTGAACAAACTAGTCTCTAAGAACTTAGTGATAGGACTTCCTAAAATTAAGTTCAAGGAGGACAAATTTTGTGAGGCATGTGACAGGGGGAAGCAGGTAAGGTCTTCTTTCAAAAGTAAGAAAATAGTCAGTACCACCAGGACGTTGGAACTGGTTCATATAGATCTGTGTGGTCCTATGAGAACTCTGAGCAGAGGTGGTAAGAGATATGTGATGGTGCTAGTTGATGATTATTCAAGGTTCACTTGGACCTTATTCCTGGCATCTAAGGATGAAGCATTTGATATGTTCACCTCATTTGTCAAGAAAACTCAAAATCAATTAGGACATCAACTAGCATCAATAAGATCTGACCATGGTACTGAATTTGAGAATGCTAAGTTTGCTGAGTTGTGTGATGAACATGGTGTTAATCATAACTTTTCTGCTCCTAGAACCCCACAGAAAAATGGGGTTGTTGAAAGGAAAAATAGAACTCTTGAAGACATGGCAAGAACCATGCTTCTATCTAGCAAACTACCTCACAGCTTTTAGGCTGAAACAATAAACATTGCTTGTTACATAATCAATAGATGCATGACCAGACCTCTGGTAGAGAAAAATCCCTATGAATTACTTAAAGGGAGAAAGACCAACATATCCCAACTTAGGGCTTTTGGATGCAAGTGTTTTGTTCATAATAATGGTAAAGATTCCCTAGGAAAATTTGACCCCAGAAGTAATGAGGGAGTATTCTTGGGATATTCATCATATAGCAAAGCTTATAAAGTGTATAATAAAATAACTATGTGTGTAGAAGAAAGTGTACATGTTGTCTTTGATGAAACTAACACTCTTGCTGAGAGACAGGAACCAGATAATGAGGAGCTTGGACTGGTGAGAAGCAGTGAAAACACAGAAGAAAACATGGAAGATGGAATAGGTGATGGACCAGGTTCAACTACCCCAAGCAACATGACATGGGAAATTCAACATAAACCTCGCCCTGATCCTGCTCCACAGCAACAAGACACCAGGGAATTGTCTAGGAATGAAAAGCTGGTACTCAAACCACACAGATATCAGAGTTCTCACCCTCTTGAGAACATCATAACATATTTGACATCCGGAATCAAAACAAGATCATCCTTGAAAAATCTGTGTGCGTTTAATACCTTTCTATCCATGATCGAATCAAAGAACATTGGGGAAGCCCTACAAGATGCTGATTGGGTAAATGCCATGCAAGAAGAGCTGAATCATTTTGAAAGAATTCAAGTATGGTACTTGGTACCCAGGCCACTAGACAGATCAGTGATTGGCACCAAGTGGGTCTTCAATAACAAGCTCGATGAGGATGGAACTGTTACAAGAAATAAGGCAAGAATAGTTGTTCAAGGGTATAGTCAAGAAGAGGGAATTGACTATGATGAGACCTTTGCCCATGTGGCAAGACTGGAGGCAATCAGACTTCTTATAGCATTTGTTACACACATGAAATTCACTCTTCATCAGATGGATGTTAAGAGTGCATTTCTTAATGGCTATCTGAAGGAAGATGTATTTGTCAAGCAGCCTCCAGGTTTTAAAGCAAGGAGTCACCTGACCACTTATACAAACTCGACAAGGCTTTGCATGGTCTCAAACAAGCACCAAGAGCATGGTACGAAAGATTATCAAAATTCTTGCTAGAACATAGGTATCAAACGAGGCAAAATTGACAGTACCTTGTTCTTAAAGGAAAAGGGTAAGGATCTCCTGGTTGTGCAAATATACGTGGATGATATTATATTTGGGGCGACTTCTGAAAAATTGAGCAAGGAATTTTCTATGCTTATGGGGAGTGAGTTTGAGATGAGTATGATTGGTGAGCTAAACTTCTTCTTAGTCTTGCAAATCAAGAAAAACTCAAATGGAACAATGATCCACCAACAAAAGTATGTGAAAGAATTCCTCAAGAATTTTGAAATGGAAGACTCAAAGGAAATAGACACTCCCATAGCCACAGCTACAAAACTGGATGTGGATGAACCTGGTTCATCTGTTGATCAGAAGTTATATAGGGGGATGGTTGGGTCTCTATTATATCTCACTTCCAGCAGACTTGATATTGTGTTCAGCGTGGGACTATGTGCTAGGTTTCAGGCAAATCCAAAGGAGTCCCACCTCACTACAGTGAAGAGAATTTTGAGATATTTGAAAGGCACCTCTGATTTGTGACTTTGGTATCCTAAAGGTAGTAATTTCGACCTTGTAGGATATGTTGATGCTGATTATGCAGGTTTCTTGGTTGACAGGAAGAGTACCTCAGGCATGGCTCACTTTTTGGGATCCTGCCTTGTTTTTTGGGCCACCATGAAACAGAATTCAGTAGCTTTCTCTACTGCTAAGGCTGAATATGTGGTTGCAGCCTCTTGCTGTGCTCAGTTGCTATAGATCAAGCAACAACTCATGGACTTTAGTATAGATGTGGGATGCATTCCTATTTTCTGTGATAAACTAGTGCCATTAGTATGACGAAGAACCCGGTTCATCATAAGAGAACTAAGCACATAGATTCAAATTCTCCATCTGTATAAAGTTCTCAATCACCAGAAAGAACCTCATCCCCTGAAAACCCTCATATTCCCAAATCCACATCTAACCCTAACCCAGCCCCTCGTGGTCGTCGTGTAAAGGTTCTTACCAGAAAATCAGTGGCTTCTGGGTCCCGTGCAAGATTCTTGGAGGCAATTATGCAGGCTGAAAAGGATAATAATTCTGAATCATCAAGTGAATCTTTTAAATCAGTCAACGAGGATGAAGCACCTGATTCATCAAATTCTGAACAAGGTAATTTTGATGCAATTTCTGAGTCTGTTAATGCTGAGAACATGTTTGTTATGGTTGGGTCGGTAGTTGATGTTGAAGTTCCTAGTAGGCAAAGAAAATTGGAAAAAGTAAAGTTCTTGAGAGAGAGGGATTTTGGGAGGATGGTACTACATTGACTATCTGTGGTCCCATTCCTGAGAAGGTTGGATAAGATGTCACAGAGTTAGGGGAAGTGTAGTCGAAGAAGCAGCGGCAGGTTTAGCAAGATTGAAGAAAGGAGCAGATGAACTTGTTTCATCTGGGGACGAGACGTTGGATGACAGGCTAAGGAAACTGGGGGGGGGGGGTCCTATGACCCTAAGAAAAGGAGGACTTAGAAGTCCAAGAAGACTACTAACCCAGTTCCTTCTAAGAAGAGGAAAGCTTCTGTAGCTGCTGATGCTCCTGTTCCTAAGGTGCGTGCTACACATAGTTCTGTGAGAGAGGAAGAAAAACCTTTTGAGAGGGCTCTGCTAGAGAGCAAGAAAAAGAGAGCTGCAAAGGGAAAGGCTAAATTAGGAGAGCATGTGGAGACTGTTGAGGTTGAAGAGGATACGATGGACCTGGTCCATCATGAGGAGCAGACTGCTCCTGTTGTGGTTGAGGCACCAAAATCAAAAAGGGCTAAGGCTTCTTCAAAGAAGTCAGCTATAGTGTCTGCCACACCTACAAGAACCGTTAAAAGGGCCAGGTCCAAGGCAAGAAAAGTGAAAGTCGTTGAGAAAGATAATGATAAAGAGTGGAGTGGAGAAGATGAGGGGGAAGTTGGTGAGGTGACTGACAGAATCACCTTATTTGGTAAAAGAACAATTCTGAAGGGAAAGTTTTTGAAGGATCTCGAGGAACCTGGGATGTGATACCTGTTGGACACACTGGATGTTCAGGGGTGGAAGAACATGGTCCTTCACATGGAAGGAAGGTTGGCTAGAGCTGAACTGGTGGAGTTCATGGGTAATGCAGTGGTCAAGGAAGGCAGGGTCACTACCATAGTCAAAGAAATTCAAGTATCCTTTGATGCTAAAGAGCTAGGAAAAATTCTGCACATCTACTGAGGCTACGAAGATTACACTAGGAAAAGATGGCCTAGTTTGGATGAGATGGCCTAGTTTGGATGGAATGGCCTCAGCAATCAACATTACAAGATTCTTTAGTAACAATGAAAGGGAAATTGAACCCCGGCCAGTCTACAAAAGTGAAATGAAGCTAGAGCACAAGTTTCTCTTCGAGTTTGTCATCAAGTTCTTGCTGCCAAGACAAGAACGAAGACACATAGCCAACTATATGGATCTGACCTTGATGGAGTGTTTATATAGGGGAAAGCATATCAACTGGCCAGCCTTCATCATCCAACTCTTGGATAGAGTTGTGAATGGAACAAAAGCACATGGAATCCCATATGGCTTTATTCTGACAGTTGTGCTTGCTCATGTTCTTGTGAAAAAGGCTGAGATGGCTACTGCCAAGGACTATTTTGGGAAGGATACTTTGCTGACTTGAAACTATAATGTCAATGTTCCTGCAGATGAACCTAGTTCATCTAGAAAGCAGCCTGTCAACAGCAAAGTTAGAACTCTGGTGCAGGAAAGCGAGATCAAGGATATGGAGATCCTTCGTTTGAAATCTCGTTTGATTGAGGTTGAAGCTGAGCGGGATGCTCTCAGGGCTGAATTAGCAAAAGAGAAGGAAAAGAACGAGGGTGTTATTAATCAAAGGCTTTCTCTTCTACAAACCAAGACCACAACCTCCTCTGCACCTTCCCATCCTTAGGATGTCCAGAGCTACCAAAAACCCTCTTAGACCAGTTGTTCTGTTTCTGTTGTTTTTATTCTGTCTTGCTCATGGTTATGGCTGTTTTTTGTTTTTTTGTATGGTGTTTGATGTTCGTTCCTAATCAATGAATTTTTTCTGTTTTGTTATTGACTTGTCTCAATTTCTTAGATAGCTTACATTTATTGGTTTCTTATGATGATTAATCATGTTTGCACCTGCAGTTGCCTTAATGGCCATGAGTAATTGTTAACAAAACTGGTAAATTTATCATTTTGCAATTTTTTGATGATGCCAAAAGGGGGAAGACATATGCTTTTATATTTCAAATGATATTTATAACCTAATAATGAACTTGGTTTCTCTATGATAAATGCTTAAAAACATACAAAGTGTTTGAAGTGTATACAGGGGGACGCACAGAGTTTGTCATCGTCAAAAAGGGGGAATTTGTTGACCCAAGTCACTGCATAGTTTTGAAGATTGACAAATGTCTGACCAGTTGAATCAAGTCCATCAGAGCACACATACTTGACCTGACGTGTTGGCACATGAACCGTATATGCATAGGAGATGAATGCGATTGTGAAGTATCAATAAACAAGGAGAGTGTCTCCTAATGCGAAAAGGTTGCAAATTGATAAGAGAATCGAAGTTGAATTCAGCAAGGACGGTAACGAACGAAAGAAGTTGAGTTTAATACGAACTCTTTCTCCCAGGTAGAGTTGTACCAGAACTGAACGACAAACTCAACAACTGACTCTATAAATAATTGAAGTATTCTTGCTTGAATTAAGAATGCACAAGTGCAGAAGTGAATAAAGAACTGAAAGCAAAATTCCCAGAGATTTTGCAAGTAGATATACTGTGCGATACAAAGGCTACAAACCAGCTAGAAGAACCAGTTCCATTTGTTTGTCATTGAGTCTAGTTGGTTGTAGTAGGCGATTTAATATTGTATCTTTTCATCTTTCATAGAAGCAATTGTAATAGGTACACAATTGTTCAAGTTAGATTTAACTTGAAGCTTGTAGAAATTAGCTAGAGGCTAGTTAATACGAAGGGATTAGAGTTAGTCCTAGGATTACAAAAGAGTTTATTTTGTAAGTCCGTTTGGCTCAGAGTTTTAGTGAAGAGTTTGAGCAAATCCTACTGAGGAGTAGGTCATGGTTTTTTCATCTTTTAAGCCAGGTGCTTTCCACGTAAAAATCTCTGTGTTTTTACTTTACTGCTTTTATTATTCTGCAATAGTAGAAGTTGGAACACCAAGAAGAACCAGGTTCTTCTAGAGAGACAGCACTTGAAAAATTGGATACCACACAAATTAACCTATCTTCTTGTGTGATATTGACGTCTAAAACATCAGTTTAGAACCAAAAGTGGAGAGAGTTGCAAAGGAGATGGATGAGTTTCTTGAGGGAGTAGTGGAAGAAAATTTAGATAATCATAAAAGGGTGACTAACGTATTTGGGTGGAAGGGTGGAGAATGAACGCAGAGAGGATTTTGTTGATGTTTTGCTTGGGATTTACAAGCAAAATATGGCTAAACTTTCAATTGACAGAGATGGTATCAAAGCTCTCATTGTGGTAATTGAGTTGTTTCACCAGGTGCGCTCTCGCATTGAACTGTGTAATTATCTCACTAAAATTTTAAATTGCTAAAAAAAGCATACTTTTATTTACTTAAATTAGATCCTCAACAGGCATTCCTGTGTTTGAGCCTGAGCCAAACACATGAAAATTAATATTTAAACACATCAGCTATTCCTAGTAATAATTTTGCATCGTTGAACAAGTCAAATAATTACATTCTACTTAATAGCTACAATAGCGATGCAGGAAAAGAAAGAAGTTGCAGAATTAGACATCAGATATTGTTGCATTTTTTTTAAAGGGCGTGTGTTGGTCCAAGAAATTGAATGGTTTTGAAGATTGACACAGGAACTCAAAGATAAACCAGGTCCATCACTGGAGACATAGACATATGCAGAGTTAAGGCACGTGACGTGCACATGCAGGAATAAATGAAATCTAGGAAATAAAGAGATATCTCCTGATCAAAAAGATTGTAAAATGATAAGGAGAAGGACTCCTTATTCAATAAGAACAGAATCAAAGATAAGGAAGGATTCGAGTAGTTGAGATTAACTAGAACTCTTCCATCAAGGAAGAGTAGCATTAGAACACTAGTAAATCTCTCGTCTACTAATCCTATATATTGCAGATTGTTCTTATTGTACAGGGACGCACAAAAGCAGAAGTTAAGCAAGAATTGAGAGCAAAATTAGCAAGACAATTTTGCAAGCAGTTCATGTGAGATTTAAGTGTGCGACTCTGAAGTTACTTGAACCAGATAGAAGAACCATTTCCAATTGTTGTCTTTTAGTCTAGTTACTTGTAGTAGGTGATTTCAGCTTGTACCTTTTCAGATTTATTTAGAAGCGTCTATAATAGGTACTGTGTGTTTCAAGTTATAGCTAACTTGGAGTTTGTCGCAAATAGCTAGAGGCTAGTTTGCAACAAAGGGATTATAGGTAATCCTAGGTTTACAAAAGAGTTTTTGTAAATGCTGTTTGGATCACTCATTTAGTAAAGACATTGGGAAAATCCTACTGGGAAGTAGGTCGTGGTTTTTCACCTTTGAGCCAGGTGTTTTCCACGTAAAAATCTATGTGTTCTTTATTTTTTGTATTTATTATTCCGCAAACACTAGAGGTTGAAACACATAGAAGAACATGGTCCTTCTATAACTAGTGCACGTGAAAATTGGACACCACACAAATCACCCCCACCCCCTCTCTTGTGTGGTATTGACGTTTAGAACATCAATTGGTATCAGAGCGGGTTATCCTTGAAGAGGCTAACACCTTAGGAAAAGATCAAGATGAGTGCACCATATAATTGGAGAAGAATATGAACTATGGGATATTGTTACTGATGGTCCTTTGGCCACCATGAAGACAAATGCTGAAGGAATAGATGTGCCAAAGACAAGAGCTGACTGCACTGTGAGGATTTGAGAAAGTGGGAGAAAAATGCCAAGGCAAAGAAGTGGCTTGTGTGTGGACTTGGTCTAGATGAGTACAGCAGAATTCAAAGTTGTACCACTACCAAGGAAATTTGGGACACTTTGAAAGTGGTTCATGAAGGAACTGCTCAAGTGAAGAGATCTAGAGGTACTCTACTATATTCTCAATATGAGAATTTCTCTATGAAGGAAGGAGAGACAATTCAAGAGATGTACACTAGGTTCACTACATTGACTAATGAACTGAAATCTCTTGGAAGGACCCTTCTTGAAGAAGACAAGGTTGAGAAGATTTTGACAAAGGTTTTTCCAGTCTCTTGGGAGAGCAAGATCATTGCAATTCAAGAATCCAAGAACATTTCAACTCTCAAACTGGATGAGCTAAATTGGAAATCTTACTACCTATGAACTTAGAAGGCAGACAATGAAGATGGATGCTCCCAAGAAGGAAAGGAGTCTAGCACTAAGAATCACTGAAGGAGCATATCTGGAAGAAGATGAAATGGCTATGATCACCAAGGATTTCAAGAAATATATTAGGAGAGGAAAGGGCTCCTCAAGAGGTGGAAACTACAAGGCAAGGGTACCGGAAAAAATGACTAATGAGAGCTGCTACAAATGTGGGAAGACTGATCATCACATCAAGAACTTCCCTCAGTGGAAAGTTGAATGGAAAAAGGAAAGGACTGAACGAAGGAACCGAAAGAAGGAACAGGTTCATCACAAGAAGAATAAAGTATCAACAAAGGCTATGGTCGCTGCTTGGGGAGAAAGTTCAGATGAGGAGTCAGATGATGAAGATGGAGATGAACAAGCACTTATGGCAATTGGTGACTCAGATGAGGAATCTCATAAGGAATCTGAGGTAAGTATATTTCATCTCAAAGACAAGATTAAGTTCTTGTCCAAATAAAAACTCTCTGAATTACTGCTAGACTTTATTGATGAATCTGAGGTAATTAATAAGGAAAAGGAACAACTGTCTAAGGAGTGTGTAATCTTAAAAGAAAAGTGCAAAGACCTGGAACTCAGAGTAAGTGAGACTGTGAGTGAAAACACTGCTCTGAAGAACCAGGTTCATCCACTTGAGACAAATATCCTAGAGTTAAAATCTGAAAATCTAAAACTGAAACTAGGAACCAGTAAGAAGATAGCTGACAATTCTAAACTCACCTTACAAGAAATGTAGGTAAATTAAAAGATGAGTTGTATAGGAAGGATGAACAGATAAGAGTGCTGAGGAGGAACTTGGTAAGGTCAACCATGAACTAGACAGAACATGTAAACGGAATAGATCCTCCGATGCTTTGACATGGCTACATGAATATCATAATAGCAATAGGAGAGGATTTGCTTTGGGAGGCAGCTGCCTAAATAGGATCCTAAAAGCAAGTACCTCACCCTTTCTGAGAACAAAATCCGTACCCACTGTGGTAAGACTGGTCACTACAAGTGAATGCAATGCAAAAGAGCAGGCCCGTCAAAAGAATAAAAAAAAATTCGAGGGAAGAATTGGTTACCAAATTGGGCTAAAAAGAATTTAAATCATCCTTTTTCTTATAGAAAGGGACCAAACTAGTTTGAGTTCCTAAGACTAACCCCTGATTTTCTTTTGTAGGTTCAAGTGAAAGGAAGTAGCCAAATATGGTACATGGATAGTGGCTGCTCAAAACACATGACTGGTAACAAGGACCAGTTCCTTTCACTTGAGGACCTCAAAGGAGGAAATGTCTCCTTTGGAAATGGAAAGAAAGGTGAAATCATTGAGGTTGGTAAGGTAGGTAAGGATGACACACATTCCATTGAGAATGTCTACCTGATAGATGGCTTGAAATTTAGCCTAATCAGTGTGTCACAACTGTGTGACATAGGTAACTTAGTAGCATTCACCTCTACAAAATGTTTTGTAATAAATCTTATCACTGACAAGATTGTTTTGCAGGGAAAAAGAGTGAACAATATATACGTCATAGATATGTCCACACTTTCAGAAAATGAATTAACCTGCTTAAGTGTGTTGGACAATGATCCCCTCATTTGGCATAAGAGACTTGGACATGCAAGTCTGAGTCAACTCAACAAACTAGTCTCCAAGGACTTTGTGATAGGTCTGCCTAACATTAAGTTCAAGGAAGACAAAGTCTGTAAGGCTTGTGCAAGGGGGAAGCAGGTAAGATCCTCTTTCAAAAGCAAGAAAGTAGTAAGTACCACCAGAACGATGGAACTGGTCCATATGGATCTTTGTGGTCTTATGAGAACATTAAGCAGAGGTGGTAAGAGATATGTGATGGTGCTTGTTGATGACTATTCTAGATTTACCTGGACATTGTTTCTGACATCTAAAGATGAGGCATTTGACATGTTTACTTATTTTGTTAGAAAAATTCAAAAACTGTTAGGAAATCAACTTGCATCAATTAGGTCTGATCATGACACTGAATTTGAAAATGCTAAATTTTCCGAATTCTGTGATGAGCATGGCATAAATCACAATTTTTCTGCCCCTAGAACTCCACAACAAAATGGAGTGGTTGAAAGAAATAATAGTACACTTGAAGATATGGATAGGATCATGCTTCTTTCTAGCAAACTACTCCATAGCTTCTGGGCTGAAACCATTAATACTGCATGCTATATCATAAATAGGTGCATCACCAGACCTCTTGTAGAGAAGACTCCCTATGAGTTACTTAAAGGGAGAAAGCCTAATATATCCCACCTTAGGGCTTTTGGTTGTAAATGCTTTGTGTACAACAATGGAAAAGACTCCCTATGTAAGTTCGATCCCAGAAGTGATGAGGGAGTATTCTTGGGATATTCTTCACATAGTAAGGCTTATAAAGTTTATAACAAAAGAACTATGTGTGTTGAAGAAAGTGTGCATGTAGTTTTTGATGAAACTAACATTCTTCCTGAGAGACAGGAACAAGAGGATGAAGAAATTGGGTTGGTCAGAAACTCAGTCCAATTTGGAGAAACACTAGAGGAAGGAACAGGTGATGGAACAAGTTCATCCATCCCAGGCAACATGACAGGGGGAATAGAACAAAATAATTCCCAAAATTCATTGGAACCTGTGTCTGAGCCTGTTCCACATCAACAAGGAATCGAAGGAACTTCAAGGAGTAACCAGTTGGTTGTGAAACCTTATAGATATCAAAGTTCTCACCCTATTGAGAACATTATCACTGATCCGACCTCTGGAATCAAAAACAGATCTTCTTTGAAAAATCTTTGTGCTTTTGATGCCTTTCTATCTCTGATTGAACCTAAAAATGTTGCTGAGGCTTTGCAAGATGCAGACTGGGTAAACGCAATGCAAGATAAGCTTAACCAATTCGAAAGGAGTCAAGTTTGGCATCTGGTACCAAGATCCTTGGATAGATCAGTACAAAGTGGGTCTTCAGAAACAAACCTGATGAAGATGGAATAGTGACAAGAAACAAGGCAAGATTGGTTGTACAAGGATCAGTCAGGAGGAAGGCATAAACTATGATGAGACTTTTTCTCCAGTGGCAATATTGGAAGCAATAAGACTCCTCATAGCCTTTGCTGCTTACATAGAATTCACTCTTCATCATATGGATGTCAAAAGTACCTTCCCAAATTGGCTATCTCAAGGAAAAAGTGTTTGTCAAGCAACCTCCAGGGTTTGAGAACAAGGAGAATCCAGATCATGTGTACAAACTTGACAAAGCACTGTATGGACTCAAGCAAGCTCCCAGAGCATGGTATGAAATATTATCAAAATTCCTGCTTGAGCATGACTACAAGAGAGGATAAATTGACAGTACCTTATTCTTGAAGGAAAAAGGTAAAGATCTCTTGGTAGTTCAGATATATGTAGATGACATAATCTTTGGAGCAACTACTGATCAGCTAAGTAAAGAATTTGCTAAACTAATGGGGAGTGAATTTGAAATGAGTATGATGGGTGAGCTAAATTTCTTTTTAGGCTTACAAATTAAAAAAATTCAAATAGAAATATGATCCATCAGCAAAAGTATGTTAAAGAGTTTCTTAAGAGGTTTAAAATGGAAGACTCTAAAGAAATTGATACTACTATAGCAACAGCCAAAAAATTGGATATAGATGAACTTGGTTCATCTATTGATCAAAAGTTGTATAGGGTAATAATTAGTTCATTGTTGTATCTTACTGCCAGCAGACCTGACATTGTTTTAAGCGTAGGACTTTGAGCAAGATTTTAGGCTAATCCAAAGGAATCCCACTTAACTGCTGTGAAGGGAATCTTGAGATACCTAAAAGGCACCACTGATCTCTATCTTTGTTATCCAAAAGGTAGTAACTTCAATCTTGTGGGATATGTTGATGCTGACTATGCAGGTTTTCTAGTGGATAGAAAGAGCACCTCAGGTAAGGCACATTTTCTGGGCTCATGTCTCGTGTCTTGGGACACTAAAAAGCAAAATTTTGTGGCTCTATCTACTGTTGAGGCTGAGTATGTGGTTGCAGCCCCATGTTGTGCTCAACTACTATGGATTAAACAATAATTGATAGATTTTGGAATCGATGTTCGACGCATACCTATCTTTTGTGATAACACCAGTGCTATAAGTATGACAAAGAACCCCATTCATCATAAACGGACAAAGCACATAGATGTTAGACATCATTTTTTAAGGGATAATTATGAGAAGGGATTGATCTCTATTGAATTTTGTGCTACTCATAAACATATTGTTGACATCTTTACAAAAGCACTAAGTAGAGAGCATTTTGAAAGGAACAGGTTAGAATTAGGGATGATTAAGATCACCTAATTGAACCAGTTCAAAATGTACATGAAAAAAAAATTGGCTAGAAATTCTAAAATTTATGTAAATAATCAGATTAATTGTTACTCAGTCTCATGCTGTAAATAGCATACTCTTTTGCCATGCTTTGAGATGATTCACTGGTTACTAATGTTGTTTTCTCTATTGTTGAAAATTGAGGCTTGATCAAGAGGATTCTGACATGATGAACCTGGTTCATCAGTGTTGGTTCATCTTAAAGGCGAGGTATGTGTTCTCTACTATACACACTTTGAAATATTAATAGTTAATCATGAGCAGAACTCTACCTAATCAAAAATATTTCACAATCCATCCTTATCCCATTTTTGAACCAGTTCCGTCTACCCTAAGACTCCAATTAAAACTAAACCGCCTATAACCTAAGGAAGCAATAATCGTCACCTCTAAATGATCAGTTGCAAAGGTGATAAGACCTCTATTTGACCCAAAAAGGCTATCGTTATATACTAACTACTTCCTTCTTTTAAAAACCCCCCATCATCACCTCTGAAATTATTCACCAGCTCTACAACCGTCGAAACCCTTTCATCTCCCTTACCCTCATTCTCAATCAAAATTTTCTTCTTCCATCTTCAATCAAAAATGACTAACCCTTCAGACAACCCTGGTACTCCACCACTTGTTACTCCATCTTCGACTTTTTCAACACCTCCACCACCAAGTCCTACTCCGTCTCAAATCAGTCCCACTATTACTCGACCTAGCCCTAGTTCAGAACCCAGAAAAAGAAGGGCTAAAATTCTTGCGAGAAAAACAGTGACTACAGGTTCTCTCGCCAGAAAATTGAATGCCAAACTACAAGCCAGTCAGGATCAAGAATCAGACAATTCAAATGATTCGTTTAAATTAGCTATTGAGGAAGCAGCAGGATCATCTGATTTTGAACAGGTATCATCTGTACCTAAGATCACTTCTAAGAATGTGTCTGAAATAGCGGAGAACTTAGAAAAAACAGGTTTGTTTTGGTTGGGTCTGTGATAGATGTGGAGTTGACAAAAATAAGACAAAGAGGTGGTAAAAATAAAATTGATATAGAAAAAGAGAGAGAGAAAGAGGGAGGTCGGAGTGAAGAGAGGGGAACAGGGGAAGAAACTGCTAGTTTGTCTATCTGTGGTACCGAAATAGTAGAAATAGAAGACGGAGCCAAGAAGTCAGGGGGAAGTGAATCATGAGAAGCGGCTGAGGGATTGGTAAATCTAGCAAAGTCTAAAGATGAACCTAGTTCATCCACTGAGGAAACCTTAGCAGATCTTCTGAAGAAGTTAGGTGACAGTTATAAGCCAAAGAAGAAAAGAACTCCCAAGGCTCAAAATTCTGGAAAAGCTAGAGCAAGTAGGAAGAAGAAAGCGACTCCCTCTGCTGATTCTGAAATTCCTCTTCCAAGAGGAAGAACCACAAGAAGAACACTAAGGCAGAGTGAGAAGGAGTTACAGAAAGCCTTGGAAGAGAGTAAGAGAAAGAGGGCTGCAAGGGGAAAGGAGAAAGTTGTTGAGCCTGCAGAGGCTGTTGAGATTGATGAGATGGACCTGGTCCATCAAGGTGAACAAATGGCGTAGGTTGAGATTCAAACTCTAAAACCAAAGAAATCCAAGACTTCCTCCAAGAAGTCTGCACCTGTGTCTGTTGAACCCTCAAGTGTAGCTAAGAGAACCAGGTCTACAGTAAAACCTAAGAAAGTGCAAACTGTTAAAGATGATGATTGGAGTTATGAGGATGGAACTGATTCGGATGGAGAGAAGGATAATTTGACAAAATTTGGGAAGCGCACCATTCTAAAGGGGAGGTTATTGAAAGATTTGGAAGAAACGGGCATGGTCTTGTTGTTGGATAAGCTGGAGGTGCAGGGCTGGAAGGACATGGTCCTTCAGTTGGATGGACGTTTGGTCAGAAATGAGATAGTTGAATTCATGGCAAATGTTTTTGTCAAGGATGGGAGAGTCACTAGCCAAGTGAAGGGGATAGAAATTTCTTTTGATGACAAAGAATTAGGAGAGATCCTTGGCATCCTATCTGAAGGCTATGATGACTACACTAGGCAAAAATGGCCAAGCTTAGATGATCTTCCAACTGCTCTGCAAATCACAAGAAAATTCTGCAACAATGAAGAGGAGGTTAAACCTAAGGCAGTTTACAAGAGTGAGATGAAGCCCCCATACAAAGTGGTATTTGAGTTTATCAACAAGTGTGTACTGCCAAGACAGGAGAGGAGGCCCATCGTAAACTACATGGATTTAGTCCTGATGGAATGCCTGAACAGTGGGAGGAAAAATAAATTGGCCCTACTTCATCATTCAACTGCTGGACAGAGTGATCAATGGCTCTAAAGCCTATGACATTCCATATGGCTTCATTCTTACCTTTGTCCTTGGCCACTACAAGGTGCCTTTGAAGAAAGCAGAGATGGCTTCAACCAAGGATCACTTTGGCATTAATACTCTTCTGGCTTGTGACTATATTTTCAATATCACTGTAAATGAACATGGTTCATCCAGGAAGACACCTGTGAACAGCAAACTCAGAGCACTTGTGCATGAAAGTGGGGTGAAGGATGCAGAAATACTTCTGCTAAATAACTGTCTAGCAGAGGTTGAATCTATGCTCTCAGAATTGAGCTTGCTAAATAGAAGGATAAGAATGAGGGAATCCTTAGGGATATGTTATCTCTTCTCCAATCCAAAAACCCAGCCTCCAGCCCTTCCCAGCCTTAGTAGTCCAGCCTGTCTTAGTACTTCAGTAAACCCAGATTAGGGATTTCTTTTGTTTTTGTTGCTCATGGTTTTAATTGTTTCTATTTCTGTCTGTGAATTGTGGATAAACAATCTTCTATCAATGAATTCTGCTGTTTTTGCTCGTAATCTTGTTTCTTTTTCTTTGATAGATTAAATTATTGGTTCACTATTGATGATTAATCCATGATTGCACTGCAGTTGTCCCATTGGCCATGAATAATTCTTAAATATCTGGAACTTTCTAAAAATTTGTATCTTTTCAATGATGCCAAAAGGGGGAAAAATGGTTATGTGCTACTCTGAACATGTGATGTTTATAACCTAATGAACCTGGTTATTTTATGATAAATGCTCACTACTCTAAAATGTATTAATATTGGATTAAGTTAGTTGCAGGCCTAAGCACAAAGTTTGCCATCATTAAAAAGGGAGAATTTGTTGGCCCAAGAAATTGAATGGTTTTGAAGATTGACAAAGGAACTCAAAGATGAAGCAGGTCCATCACTAGAGATATAGAAACATGCAGAGTTAAGGCACGTGAGGTGCACATGCAGGAGATAAACGAAATCTCAGAAACAAAGAGATATCTCCTGGTCGAAAAGATTGCAAAATGATACGGAGAAGGACTCCTTATTTAGTAAGAACAGAATCAAAGAAAATGAAGGATTCGAGGAGTTGAGATTAACTAGAACTCTTCCACCAAAGAAGAGTAGCATTTGAACTCTAGTAAATCTCTCGTCTATTAATCCTATATATTGCAGGTTGTTCTTACTGTACAGGGAGGCATAAACAGAAGTTAAGCAATAAGTGAGAGCAAAATTAGCAAGACAATTTTGCAAGCAGTTCGTGTGAGATTTAAGTGTGCGACTCTGAAGTTACTTGAACCAGATAGAAGAACCAGTTCCAACTGTTGTCTTTTAGTCTAGTTACTTGTAGTAGGCGATTTCAACTTGTACCTTTTCTGCTTTATCTAGAAGCGTCTGTAATAGTTACTGTGTGTTTCAAGTTATAGCTAACTTGAAGTTTGTCGCAAATAGATAGAGGCTAGTTTGCCACAAAGGGATTATAGGTAATCCTAGGTTTACAAAAGAGTTTTTGTAAATGCTGTTTGGATCACTGATTTAGTAAAGAGTTTGGAAAAATCCTACTGAGAAGTAGGTCGTAGTTTTTCACCTTTGAGCCAGGTGTTTTTCACGTAAAAATCTATGTGTTCTTTATTTTTTGTATTTATTATTCCGCAAACACTAGAGGTTGGAACACATAGAAGAACCTGGTACTTCTATAACTAGTGCACGTGAAAATCGAACACCACATAAATCACCC
>ML422759.1:1776-67978 GCA_005239525.1 Nicotiana knightiana | reverse complement strand
TAATTGATACTCTACCTGAGAGCTAATCTCATTTTTCATATACGGAAAATCTGAAAACTTCTCCCCTCTTTTCTATATTGTTGCATTATTTTTCCAAATAAAACATAAGTATCAAGTGTAATTTGTTCTGTTTGTTAAGTTCGCGGAAGTTCTATGAGTTGTAATGCCGTTGTTACAATATAGTTATTCTGTTAAATCCCATGAGGAATTAATTCAAAACCTTGGACAACAGTAAAGGAATTAAGTATCTTAAGGACATACAAGTAACTTGTGAACTCGGAATTATTTTTTATATTATTTATTGAACTAATGTTTCTTTGTTTCTCTAAATTTCTGGTTCTGAACACAACTTACCGACAGATATTCCTATCATCCTATGCATGCATCGGCTAGTTAGCATTTTTCTTTAGTTCTCGATTTTTCCCCCATACAAATGACATTAGCTCTCAGGTAGAGTATCAATTAGTAAAGATACGGCATGAATGTGGGTAGTAAGATTAATAACTCCAAATGTATTGTTTGTATCGTAGAGAGCATGCTAATTGCTACCATTCTAAAGCAAATCATTCCTCACAATAAGTTGATGCTGGTATAATTAAATGTTATTATATACTCCTATTCTATTATGTGTATAATATGATGTAGCTAGCTGCTAGATAGTCGTAGATTCATATTATAGAGATACAACAACAACTCAGTATCACAAGTGAGGTCTGGGGAAGTAATGTATACACTGACCTTACCTCTATCCTAGATGATAGAGAGATTGTTTTCGAAAGACCCTCCGCTCGAAAGCAAGAACAAAAACAAGTAAATAATAACAACAAGGCAAGGAAAATGATATCAACAATATAAGGATCGGAGAAAAAATAAATGGAAAAAACGAGTAGCAATAGCTTATATTATAGAGATACGATGACGCCAAATAAGGAATTTATTTAGTTATGACCCGCTATAGCTCCTTTAAACATATTTTCAGGAAACATGTGGTAGCTGAAGACAGATGTAGCCTCACTACAATATTGTTAAAACTTAACCAATACTATGTTTTTGCTAACTTTATTTCAACTCTCTGACGGTTTACATCCATACTAATTTAATTGAAATATCAATAGAGAATAATATCTGCCGCCCTGAGATATCAGATCTTCACAAACTTCCCATGATGACATAAAAGATGTGATTTATGACCAATAACACCATTATTTGGTGGTATTATTGGTAATCAATCACAACACTTATTGATAGAATTTAGGGTCCGCCAAACTATACAGAGAAACAGGTTCTCTATTAGTTCTCATAGAACACACGTACACTGCAGTAAGTAAATGACACAGAGAAGTTTTACGTGAAAAACTCTCAACTCACGGGATTAAAAATCATGACCTATCCTTGTAGGATTTCAACTTCACTACTGAGCAATTTTAGATGAAAACCTATTATAACCTAGGAATTAACCTCTTAATCCCTCACAAACTTGTAACAACTCTATTACAAGCCACTTTGTAATAACTCTATTACAAAAACTTACAACTCGCCTAACTCTAGCCAAGACACAAACTCAATGGTTTATGATTTACAAAGGTTTCCTACACAATACTTCTAACTAAGCTAAGTAGGAATTACAAGTAGAGAACTTTAACAAAGGTACATGTAACGACTCGGCCAGTCGTTCCGAGAGTTTTAACCCCGTTTTCCCTATTTATGCTTCATTATTTGTTGTTCAGCTTTATTTTTGTTGCATCGGGTTGGTTGAATCGGGTTCGGAGTGATTTTGAAGTGGAACGAGACACTTAGTCTCTTAATTTGGATATTTGGTTGGAAAAGTTCACCGGGAGTTGACTTATGAGTAAACGACCTCGGATTAGGATTTTTATGGCTCGGATAGCTTCGTTAGGTGATTTTAGACTTAGGGGTGTGTTTGGAATATAATTTGTAGGTCCGGGTTAGAATTAGTCTTGAATTGGCGAAATTGAAAATTTGGCGATTTCCGATCGGCAGTGGAAAATTTGATATCGGGGTCGGAATGGAATTCCGGAAGTTGGAGTAGGTTCGTAGTGTCATTTCTGACGTATGTGAAAATTTTTTGATAATTCGGACGTGATTTGGCAGGTTTCGGTATCGTATGCGAATTTTGGAAGTTTATAAGTTCTTAGGCTTGAATCCGAGGGTAATTTGATACTTTGATGTTGTTTTGAGTGATTCGAAGGATCGACTAAGTTTGTATAATGTTGTGGGATGCCTCGGGTGAGTTTCGGGTGGTTAAGGGATCATTTTGGCCTTGGTGAGATAGTTGATCAGCTGCAGGACTCTGTTTCTGGTTTCCTCTTTCCCGTTCACGAGAAGGGCCTCGTGTTCGCGAAGATTGTTTATGAGATGGTGAGTTTTTGTTCTACACGTTCGTGAAGGATAGGACATGAACGTGCAGGGTAAGGCAGTGTTTGCATCACGAACACGTGTGTGGTGTCGCGTTGGCGAAGAGGAGTGAGACAGATGGGGACCCCAGGTTCTTGGTCTATGCATTCCCGAGGTGAGCGTCGTGTTCGCAAAGTTGTGAGCTGGTAAAGCATCGCATTCGCGAAGCAGTTGTCGCATTCGCGAAGTAGTTGTTTCATTCGCGAAGAGTAAAGTGGAAAGGCAGTTTGGGTTGGGCTACACGAACGCGAGAGGACAGCCGCGTTCGCGAAGAAGAAAATATCGACAGCAGTATTAAATTCCAAAATCGAGGGTTTGAGTCTATAATTCCAAAATTCAATAGAGAGCTCGGGAGAAGGCGGTTTTAGAGAGGATTTTCAGAGGAGTGATTGGGGTGTTCTTCACTTAGTTTTGGCTAAATTCCATAATTGTACCTTGATGTTTATCCTCTAAATTGGGAATTTAGGGTAGAAATTTGGAGAAAATGGAGGAGAATGGGAGAGTAGATTTTGGGGATTTGGATGGCCATTTGATGTCGTATTTTAATGGAATTGATATGGGTAGACTCAGGAGTGAACGAGGATTTTAGTTTTTTAATTTTTTTCGGATTTCGGGACGTGGATCCGGGGGTCGGGTTTGGCCAATTTCCGGTTTTTTGATTTAATTTGAAGCGTGTGGGTGTGTACCGTTGGGATTGTAATTTTGTCCGTCTGCAACTATAAAGTTGCATATTTGACTAAAAACTATTTGATACTATTGTATTTATAAAGAACTACTATAAATTGGGCTAAACGCCATATATGAGCCTTGTGCCAAAATGGTTTGGACCTTAGAGGTCTTTTCTTATTATCGTCTCACTGTTTTTTATTTAAAATCTATACTCAGTCATGCTGTGTTTACTGATTTCATAACTCAATCTTTATTACTCCGTTCTGATGCATAAAAATGATATTTTTGGGTTGAGCACCCTGTTCTTTTACTGATATCCCGAACGGCTTGAGAGGTTTCTGAATGAGTGAGGCTGAGGGCCTGTGTTGTGAGGATATTATGGGATCGGGTTGCGCGCCGCAGCATGTTATTACTGATTTATGATTATGAGAGGTTGAGGGTCTGATTGATTATGCCACGAGGTGGCTTGTTATAGCGCTTGGGTTGTAGGAGCCCCTCCAGAGTCTGTACACCCCCAGTGAGTGCGAGTACCCTAAGTGAGTGATATGATGCCCGAGGGGCTGTTCTTGATTCATGTTGTGCCCCAGTGGCTGTTTACGAGTGACTATGAGGTTTTCCCGAGGGGCTGATTCTGAGTGATGTTATGCACGAGGGGCGATTTATGTTTTATGTTTGCCCGAGGGGCTGCTCATGACTTTCATCACTTTTATTCTAAATTGTATTGAACCTTTTTTGAAAACCATTGAATAATACCTTTAAATGATTTTTACCAAAATTGGGTTTAAAACGAGATGGTTGGAATCATGTACTGATTTAAAAGCATGTTGTACTTACTGAGATTTCATGACGTGGATTTTATATGTTTATTACCGCTCAGTCTTTATTTACCTTTATTACTTACTGAGTTGGCGTACACACATTACTCTATGCACCTTGTGCAGATCCAGGGGTTGCTGGACGTGCCTGCGATTGTTGATTGTTATCCGACGCAGATTCGTGGGGATAGCAAGGTAGCTTCATGGCGATCGCAGCCCTGCTCTTCTCCCTTCTATCTTCCTTTAGCTGTTATTATTAGTTTTTCTCAAACTGCATTAGTCTTAGCATTTTCAGACAATTTTCAGTAGATGTTCATGACTTGTGACACCCCGATGTCGGGCTTTTCTTTTCACACTGTGTTATTCAGACTTATATTATAATGTTGTGTTGATTAATGACTTAAAGAAAATCTTTACTTCGAAATATCTGGTTGTTTTGATGGAAGAGTCGGCTTGCCTAGTTCCATGTTAGGCGTCATCAAGACCTGGTAGATTTGGGTAGTGACAGTACAACACAACTGAGGACATGTAATAACTCAATATAGGGAACTGGTTTGTTGCTATGTTGTTATTTGTTCTTGGTGCTCTTAAGAATCACTTGCTAGATTGATTAGTCAGTTGAGAGAGTGCTTGATGGATTCTTCAAAGTTCAAGTTGTGTTTGTCTTTGGTTTAATGTTAATATAACGTTGGTGACATCACTTAAATGATGCAAGCATGTTTGGTATAGAATCATTCCCAATGAAGTTGATTGCTGCATTGTTTTACACTATTGCGTGTGCAAGTAGCAACTTTACAGCTGTTAGAGAGTTGGTAGGTACGATCACAAGGGAACAGATGTCCATCTGTTCCCCTTATTGATTCTTTGACTTCTGAAGAGTTGATTTACATCTCCAACTTAAGTCTTTTTATTTCCACATACTTGAGGATGTGTATTAGGTTTCTTAACTGGTTCTTGTCATTAAGTTTGTTAGATCATCAAAACATAACAAGGTACATATAATCTATCAATTTCCCTATTTTTGATGATGACAAACTTATAGTTGAAGTTCCCCCCAAGATTCTAGATATACACATATCCATCTTGTATTCCCCTGAATATGCTCCCCCTTAATTATTTTTCCCCCTTTTGGAATCATAAAAAGAGCAGCAACAAGCAAGAGGAAAAAAGAAGTCTAACTTGGTTAACTTATGTCACATGTGTGCACACAAACATGATTAAAACAGAACATAAGAGTAGGGCATACACAGCAAAAGGAGAAAGCTTTCATTAACATTTGAGTATTAAGCAGGGAGCAGTTTCATTGTTGCCAACACATATACAAAATAAAAACAGAAAAAATATAAGTACAAGTCATAAACATCATCATCACTTAAAACAAGGGACAGGCACTAAGACTTGACACTAGAACGAGAACACTTTCTAGGAAGTACTGGAAGGGGGAGGTTTAGAGGAAGAGGCAATAATTTTGAGAACGATGTTCATTCGAGTCTTTGCTGACATCTACTCATTGAGCAGTTTCTCCTTCAGGTCCTCAACCTGTTTCCTGAGGTCGACATTTTCCTTGGTCAGACGGGCAATGTTTGTGCTTTGAGAGCTGCTGGAACTAGGTGCCTCCTGAAGCTGACTTAGCTGACCCTCAAGAATGACATTCCTTGCCTTCAGCTTCCTGATCTCATCGGTGGCACTGTTTTGGGCGTTGATCAACTGGGAGATGGTAGAAGTGCTGCCAACCCCTCCAATTTTATCAATGCACTCACATTCCTCGAGGGTGGTCTTGGAGAAGGTTTGCTTCCGATTACCCACCTTAGCTTTTCCCAAGGGACTTTGAAGAACTCAAACGCCTTAGTAAGAAGGAACCCATAAGGCAGCCCATGATTACCATCCTTAAACTCTGCCACCTTTTGCATGTGTTCTATCATGATGCCAGGCAGGTTGATGGTTGTGTAGCCATCAAGTGCTTCCATGAGAACCAGGTCTGCTCGAGATGTAATGGACCTTCGCTCAGCACGAGGGAGCAAAATCTTGTTCACCAATTCAAACAACAATTGGTACACTAGAAGGAGGGCCTTCTTGTGTACATGTTCCCTTGCTGAATCGCCATATCCTTCAAGATAGCATTTCTGAAGTTAGAAGAGAAGGATCCCTGAACAGAAGACAATCTCTCAGCAGGCACTCCCAAAATAGATCTCAGCGCAGCAGAGTTCATCACAAAATCAACACCATTCACCATCATACAAATATCACCATCCTCAACTGTGAAGAAGTTAGCATAAAAGGTGCGCACTTCTTCCTCATACACCTTGGGACTATCACCTGTGAATAAGTGAGTCCACTGTTGAAATTCACAGATCTCCACTAATTGACGCATAGCAGCCAAATCCAAAATATCAGGGGCAAATGTACGGCCCCACATCACCTTTTTATTTTTCAATTTTTATTTGCCAGTATCCTGAGTATCATCAACCTTGGCCTTTTTGGAAGAACCAGGTTCCTCACTGGCATCACCCTTCCTTTTCACTGATTTGCAAGCACTCTTTCCTTTCTCAGTAGATTTCTCAGACACTTTCTTCTCAGACACCTTTTCAACTGATTCTTCCGTCATTTTTTCTCCAGATTCCTCCACTACCTTTTCACTAGAGTTGTCACCTTCAACTTTTTTCAGACTTTCCTCACTCATAAAGGATCCCTTTTTTGACTTGGGGATAGTGTGCATCTGTGAGAACTTGCAAGTAAAGGAACCAGGTTCCTCATCCACTTCATCATCCATATTAACTACATGCACTACTTTCTCATTCACAACCTTCCCATCCTTTACCAATCTTCTTCTCTTTTATTGTTCTTGGTTGTTCTAAATAACATACTCAAGAGCCTCCTTTTTTTGCAACCTAGTGGTAGGTCTCTTAGGAGTTGGCACTTGAGTAGCAACTTGTCTACTCCTAGCCCTGATAAAACTAGCAATCGCCACATTATCGTAATCATCTTCACTATCCCCATTTTTTTCTTCAGATAAAGATCTCATCTCAGGAACAACCATAAACAAAGGCTCAGTGTAGAAGTGAGGAGAGGGATCAAGGTCAGTACTTACATGGGGTTCTTTAGATGAAACAAGGGTTGGCTTCTCTGTGGAAGGATCAGGTCCCTCAGTAGGTGCCCTAGTAGTATTGTCTGGTGCTGATGATTCAACATGCACAAGTTCCCTATTCTCCACTAGAGTCCTATTTTCTTCCCCCTGAGACTCAGACACACCCTCACCATCCTCAATGACAACTCCCTCAGCAACTATTGACAACATATTTTCTATGGCTTCTTTTTCTTGTAACCCCATGGAAAACGTAGTAGAAGAAGGAGTATTGCCTGTAGACTAGATCAGGGGATGACATTGTCGATTTAGCATGGATAGGACAACCAAATTGGTCTTTGTCAGAGCCTTCTTCCATTGATAGACTGGAAATTTCTTGATTTTCTTCTTCTTCGACTGTATCCATTTCAACCATTTTTCCCAGCGAGGCAGAAGGAGAAGTCGCAGCCACAAACTTCTTAGGAGTCGAAGTTTTGCGACTCCGATGAGAACCAGTACTCGATTGGGTTGGAGAGGAAATAGAGGGTGGTGGTGACTCATCTTAGGGTTTGGACTGGTTGGAGCGTAGAGTGTGGGTTCTATCATTGTCGTTTCAACAAGCGAGGACTCAATTGGGTCGACACTTGGATCATCTTGTGTTTCATAGTGTTCAAACATGATGAAATGCAGTGAGTTGAAGAAGAGAGAGTTTGGTTTGAAGAGAGAAAAAAGGCAAATTTTGGATTTTTGATGTGAAAAGTGGTGAAAGTGGTGGTGAAAGGATGTATTTAAGAGGAATGAGGGACCGGTTAAGAAAAGGCGGCAATTTGGGTAGTCGAGTCGCTTCATAACGGGTGAGGCGTTTGGGTTCATAAATTGGGAAAGAAAAGAAACTGATAGTTGGTGATGTGGCACCGTTTCAACCGTTTAAAAAATTATGCATGAGAGTACAGAGAAACTACTGACCTGTGTCGCGGGAATCAGGTTCCCTGACAGATTTTGCAAATGTAAGCTTAATCCTTTGACCAACGTGCAATGCATTAGCTACTTGTTTGCTCTGTAATAATCATGTGTGTCTACCTGTAACAGTATAGAAATGAGTTAGACTTTGCCAGAAAATACTTTTTAGTTAATTTACATGTACATTTCTTTCATAGCCAATCATTGAGGGACCAGGTTCTAAGATTGGTTTTATCAACCATAGTGCCAAGCGATTTCTTTCAAAATGATCTTTGCTCAGTGCTTTGGTGAATATGTCTGCAATTTGATCTTCTGTGCTACAAAATTTCATACAGATGAGCCTTTTTCCAACATTGTCTCTGAGAAAATGGTGTCGCACATCAATGTGCTTTGTTCTCTTATTTTGAACTGTATTCTTGGCCATGTTGAGTGCACTGGTATTGTCACACAGCAAGGGAACACAATCGGAGAACACTCCAAAGTCTTCTAGATGTTGCTTAATCCACATCAGTTGAGCACAGCAGGAGGCAACTGCCACATATTCATATTCTGAAGTTGAGAGGGCCATTGAGTTTTGTTTTCTTGTACCCCATGAAATTGACATGAACCAAGAAAATGTGCCATTCTAGAAGTTCTTTTCCTATCCACCAAATACCCTACATAATCTGCATCAGCATATCCAACTAAGTCAAAATTGTCTCTAGAGGGATAGTAGAGAAACAGATCATATGTTCCTTTGAGATATCTCAGGATTTTATTGGCTGACCTCAGATGAGATTCCTTTGGATTAGATTGAAATCTAGAACAAAGACCCACACTAAAGACAATATCTAGTCTGCTTGTTGTGATATACAAGAGTGACCATGTGATACCTTTCTACATGGTCTGATTCATAGAAAAACCAGTTTCATCTAGGTCCAGACGAGTGGATGTGGTAATAGGAGTGTCAATAAGTTTTTATGCTTCCATGCCAAATCTCTTTAGCAACTCCTTAATGTACTTCTGCTGGCTTATCATTGTCCCCTTTTGAGATTGCTTCACTTGTAAACCCAAGAAGAAATTCAATTCCCCCATCATGCTCATTTCAAACTCACTTCCCTTGAGTTTTGCAAATTCCTCACACAAAGAGTCGATTGTTGCTCCAAAAATGATATAATCAACATAGACTTGCACAATGAGCAGGTCCCTCCCTCGTTTCTTCAGAAAAAGGATGTTGTCAATTTTTCCTCTAGTAAAGCCATTTTCTAGAAGAAATTTTGACAACCTTTCATACCAAGTGCGAGGAGCATGCTTTAGCCCATACAAAGACTTGTTAAGTTTAAAGATGTGCTCAGGATGCTCATGATTCTCAAATCCATGGGGTTGTTTGACAAAGATTTCTTCTTTTAGAAAGCCATTCAAAAATACACTTTTGACATCCATTTGAAAAAATGTGAATTCCATATGTGATGCAAAGGCAATAAGAATTCTGATTGCCTCCATTCGAGCAATTGGAGCAAAAGTTTCATCACAGTCAATCCCTTCCTCCTGATCGTAGCCTTGAACTAATATCCTTGCCTTGTTTCTTGTTGTATTTCCAAAATTATCAAGTTTGTTCCTGAATACCCACATGGTTCCTATAACAGTCCTATCCGCAGGTCGTGCAACCAGGTGTCATACTTTGTTCCTCTCAAATTGATGGAGCTCTTCTTGCTTGGAGGTAATCCAATCTGCATCTTTTAATGCTTCTTTGATATTTTTGGGCTCTATTTGAAAGAGAAAGGTTGAGAAGGCAAGTGAGTTTCTAGCCTTTGATATGGTTTGAATTCCTAAATCAAGAGGAGTGATTATGTTTTCAAGAGGGTGTGAACCTTTGTGCTTCCAATTTGATACCTGAATCTTATTGATAGATTATCCAGGTATATCTGATTGTGGTTCTTGGCCGCTTCTCATCTCAGCATGTGGGGTGCCTTGGACAGCATCGACAAATCTATTCTCAGCTTCAGTTGTTGTGATTCTGCAACCAGGTTCCTCTCATTAGTTGGAGATATAGTAGCATCATCCTCATTTGATTCCATGAAGTGACTCATCATGTCAGCCTTTCCATTTGCCATGCCAATGACTTCACCAGGAACAATTGAATGTTCCATGTTTTGATCATTCTTGTCATGCAAGTCCTTCTCACAAGAGTGGTGAGATTCATCAAAGATCACATGTATGCTTTCCTCAACACATTGAGTTCTTTTGTTGTATTTTGCAGGCTTTGCTTTGTGATGAATATCCCAGAAAGATTCCTTCATCACTTTTGGCATCAAATTTCCCAAGTGCTCCCTTGCCGTTGTTGAGAACAAAAACTTTATAGCCAAAAGTCCTCAAATATGTCAGCTTGGGCTTCCTTTCGTTCAGCAGTTCATATGGTGTTTTGTTCAGAAGGGACATGATCATGCACCTGTTTATCAACTAGCATGCAGTGTTGACTGCTTCTGTCCAGAAACCTTTTGCAATACCACTGTCAATTAGCATTGTTCTTCCCATGTCTTCAAGAGTCTTATTCTTCCTCTCCACAACACCATTTTGTTGTGGTGTTCTTGGAGCTGAAAATTTGTGAGTGATGTCATTTTCAACAAAGACTTCGTCAAATTTGGCATTATCAAATTCTGTCCTATGGTCAGACCTGATACATACTACATTGTTACTCATCTTCACCTGGATCTTCTTGACAAATGCAACAAATACTTGGAAGGTTTCATCCTTGGTTCTGAGAAACAGAGTCCAGGTGAATCTGGAAAGTCGTCCACTATAACGAAGTTGTACCTCTTTCCTCCTCTACTTGGCACCCTCACAGGTCCACGTAGATCCATATGGAGAATATAAAGTGGCCTTGAGGTACTAACTTCCTTTTTGGGCTTGAAAGAGGATCTGACATGCTTTCCTTTTTCATACGCATCACACACTTTGTGATCCTTGAAGCTTGACTTGGGCAAACCAGGTCCCTCTTGACCAATTTGTTCAGCAATGTGAAGCTTGCATGACCCAGCCTTATGTTCCATAATTCAGCATCATCATCAACAGCACTTAGACAGCTAAGATCACCACTCTGCAGGGACTCAAAATCAGCAACATAGATGTTTTTTATCTTTTCTCCACTAACACCACTTCACCAGTCACAAGATTAGTGATTGTGCATATTTTTGACACAAAGTCCACTTTGTTTCCCTTGTCACGGATTTGGGAAACACTCAGCAAGTTGTACTTCAATCCGTTGACATAGTACACATTTTCAATAGAGTGAGAGAGAGACTTCCCAATCCTTCCAACTCCTAGAATGTATCCCTTTTTGCCATTTCCAAAGGATACACTCCCTCGTTGCAGGGCCTTCAATGAAAGGAAATCAATTGTACTTCCAGTCATGTGCTTTGATCAATCACTATCCATATATAATTGTTGGTTTCTCCCCTTCACTGCTCCTTGCACAAGGAAATTAAGGGTTAGATTTAGGAACTCAAACAAGTTTGGGTCCCTTGAAATGAGGAAAGGGAAGAATGAGGGTTCTTTTTCTCCAAGCAGGCATCATGCGTCTTTTATATAAGGGACCAAGTTCTCCAGTAGTAGTTACTTTTTTAGCAAAAACTTTGTTTTTCTGTTGAGAATGAAACTTGACCTTACAGGTTTCCTTAAAGTGCCCAGTGTTACCACAGTGAGAGAGCCAGTTGTCAAGAATAGTAATGTACTTGCTATGAGGGTTGTAGGGAGTTTTTTCCCTCTGGAACCCGATTCCTTGTCTATTTCCCCCATTGTTTGTGTACATAGCAGTGATAGCATCAGAGGACCAGGTCCACTTGAGTGATTTTTCAATATCACTCTTGACTCTGCCTAGTTCTTCCTGAAGTTGTTTGTTCTTCTCAATTTCAACACACAGACTAGATTTCACTAATTTTATCTCATCTTCAAGACTGAGATGTGTTTCATCCGCAACTTCCTTTCCCTTTTGAAGAATCACATGCCTACCTTCTCCTTTTAGTCCTCAATTGTTTCCTTCAGATCTATAAGTACTACTAATAGGTCATCTCTCTCATGCTCTATGTTAGCAACCTTTTCGGTTAAGACTTCTTTTTCCTTTTCAACACACTCAATGGTATCCTTTAATTGACCACAACTACCACTACATCATCTTTCTCATGTTCTAAGCTAGAAACCTTTTCAATTAAAGCTTCTTTCTCCTTATTAACACACTCAATGGTCTCTTTTAGATCGAATACAACAACCACTAGATCATCTCTCTCGTGTTCTTTGTGTCACGACCCAAACCGATGGGCTGAGACGGGCACCTGTTACCTTACTCAACCGAGTTTCAATATAACATATATTTTCATGTCATACTATCATAGATAATTGAGTCAGAAGGCAACCGTGAGATAAGTAGAATACAACATATGATACCAACTTATACATAAGACATACGGACTTATAAGATCAAAATAACCACTCGTATACTGAACATAGGCCGACAAGGCCATACAATCTTTTACGTACATGACATATATCTACAAGTCTCTAAGAATACATAATTTTTATAAAGGTCGGAAGAGAGTCCCGCCATACCAAACAATACACGTCTAAATCATACTAACCAAACAAGCAACTTCGAAGCAAATGGAGAGCATCAACATATTTCGCTAAGCTGATAGCCTACTTGGAGGGCTCTCGACCTGTTTATCGGGACCTGCGGGCATGAAACGCAGCGTCCCCAGGCAAAAGGGACGTCAGTACGAATAATTTACCAAGTATGTAAGGCATATAAATAAGTACATAACAGACATGGAAGAGATATAGAATAAATGACTCAACCTGTAAGTCTGGATAACTCTGTAATTCATGAAATAATTGTAGTGTCATGCATATGCGTATGAATGTCAAGTCGTACATAGATACATGTTTCATAATATCATCAGGCTTCTGAGGGCATCCCATAATATCATCTCGCCGATGTGGGCAAAATCATCAACGCATACCAGCTGATCAGGTGGTGGTGCGTATATAACGCCGTAACTTTTTCCCATATCCCATATAAATATAATATACATATATACGCGTATATAGCACCATCTGGTCATGGGTCAATATACATGTATAAATGCATGAAATGCATAAGAAATACGTTAATAAGATTTTCTCGGAATGCCATAAAAATCAATATGCCTTTCAGATGAAATTTATCAAATACATATTTTTCTGAGACCCATAAATATAAGATATAATAATAATTCCATGGGGAATCAAGAACATAGATACTCCTATTATTTCTATGAGTAGAGTCATTTATGAAAGTTGCATATTTTGCTCATTTCATTTGTATCGTATGGATCATGCCAAAAGAAAGAAGGGATAGCCTTAACATACTTGGACTGATTCTCTTGACAATTTCCTCTAATACACGTCTTTTGTGAAGAACACATAACGGCGGATCGAAGTAGAAAAAAATCCGTATAATATTCCTGATAAAGATTGTACCGTGCTCCCTCCGAATTGCGTCTCACACTGTTGTAGCGTTATGAAGTTCATATAAATTCAGTTGTTGGGAATTGTTTGCGTCTTTTTCTCAATCATTTCTTTTCTAAGCCTTTGTTTAAGCTTCTTAGAAAATTTTGCATCCTTCCCGTTTGGATATATGTTGTTGCTATATGAGTTTAGCTTTATGGAAATGTGTTGCTGATATATGTTAGACAATGGATTAAAGTAGCTTTAGCTCTTTATACATGAGCTTGGATAACGTTGTTGGTCTTCTCTAATTCACATTCCCAAATAATACACCTATTCTAATATACACATGCCACATAGCATATAAATAAATAGTCATCATATGGGCTTTGCATGGCTGCCACACAAGGCTAAAGATGTTACACCCCATGTTTTCGTACGTGAGAATACGTCGTAAGTCAATTGATGTAAGCTCAGAAATAAGATTATATTTGGAAGCATATAAAGTAATCTAATCATGTTACCTTGGATGTTACAAATATTTAAGATCATTAATAGCGAGTATCAAGAGGTTTGAAAATCTTAGAAGCTAAACCATATGAAGAAAATAAGTTTCGTCGAAAGTCGACAAGTTTAGAATGTTATAACATGTACTTTAGGGTGAGACTATGGTTCTTAACATGATAAGGAGGTTATTATTTGAGTTATTTTTGTCGTATGATAGTCGTGTGCTACGTTTTGAAGTCAAGCAAGTTGTGGAAAAAAAGTTGGCAAAGGTCTTCACAAGTTACATTCATAATGTGCTGAAAATTAGGTCAAATGTAGTTGAGATTTTCTCCCAATATACTAGGAATTAGGGTATTATCTACCTATAAAATTGAATATCTACGAGTCTAGTTTCTAACTCCTTTAACCGTTCATCAATACGACATCGGAGTAGAGAGATATTTGCATTTTCGCAACACTGCGCAAAGTAGCTCCCATGGGACCCACAAAGTCGGTGTAAACCTTCAGCTAGTATTTAAGTCAATTATATGTCATTTTAACTCATTTTTATCATTCAAAACAGTTCCTAAACCATCCTGAATGCTCTTCAATGGTTCCTCCATGATTCTAGGGTGAAAACCTAAGATAAAAGCATGAATCAAACGCTAGAAACCTCGTGGTGCATGCTAGATCGTAGTTCTTTATCTTGTCGTTGTTTTGGAGGGTCCTTCAAAGTGAAATAACCTTAGGTCATGTCTGGTTCTTTTTTATTAAGGCAATAATCATTCACTCCTTCATACATATTATATTTTCACGGTTAACTACAAGTGTTTACACTCCAACTTGAACACCAAAAGTTGATTCAAGAAGAGAATACAGCACTTATAGTGTTGTGGTGTCATTTAGGATAATTGTGGGCTGTGTTTGGCAAAACTTTCAAGTGGTAGATAATTTCTAAGGTGAGTATAACAGACTAATAATTTTTCTTAAGCTTGTTTCTATGTTGGTTAAGTTGTTAGGATAATATACTACAAGATAATACTTGGATTAGCTTAAGTCACTTCTATGGTGTTGTATTGCCATTGAGGGTTGTTGTAAGCTAAATATAACTTGGATTTCAACTTGAAGATACTTTAGGAGTTATGGGTATTGTGTTCTTGCAGGTGCTTAAGGTTATCTTGATGTTGATTAATTTAAATGGTTGGACTAGACATGAACTAGTAAATTAAGTTGCAAGTTGAAGAAAATTGGAGTTGTGGATTGTTTCCTTTGTTATAAATATATGGTATAAGAATAGAATCATTGATGAATTACTTCATTATCATATTACTGATGTTGTTAAGTTAATGTAAGAAGTCTATAAGGGGTGATATGGGTTATACGGATTCCGATCGAGTTTGCCGCTCAAATGATTGTTGAACTAATCGGAGAGCTTATTATGAATTATATTGTTGTTGTTTGGACTGTTTGATGACTTTTGGTAACATATGGAATGTAGTAAAAATAGGGGAGGTGCTGTCCATTTTCTTGTAGAATATTAATTTTGAAATATGAGAGTTATAATGCTTATATAATGACAACGAAGTCGGGTTACTCATTGTGGACGTAAGAAGATCATATTGAGCTTTGTTAATGATTGGAGAGAATATTTCAAAGGTATGTTAAGGAACTTCCATCTTTTTTTTGGCATGATCTAAAGTGAAATGAACGTAAACGATAAGCTATTTCATAATGAATCTACTCCTAGCAACTAAGGTTGTCCATGTTGTTCTATCCTTACAAAGTTATTCTAAGAAAGTATGTATGATCCTTGAGTCCTAGTGAAGTTCATATTGATGGTATGATGTCCATAATGTTAATCGAAGGTGCAACTACCTTACGTCACTCCGAAAGGTTTAGATCGTGATTCCATGAGTCCAGCATGCATTATATATAGTATCTATTTTACTCTACCGAGTCGCGCTATAGTTGGCCGGGTACGGAACCTATTGTGCAACCACTGATCAGTTGGGTTTACCGAGCTCCACGTGGCTGGGTATGATTCTACCGAGTCTTATGATGGCCGGGTATGTTTTTACCGAGTCCTCTTTGAGGCCAGGTACGATATGATGATGATGATGCCCACAGAGGCGGATGTTTTTAAAAGATTATGTATATATATATTATCACACATTTCATGTCACTATCTCTTAGAGGCACTCAGATGCTACATGTTGTATCTCCTATATCTCTTTTTACATTACTGTTCTTATTTATGCTTTTCTGCCTTACATACTCAGTACTTTATTCGTACTGATGTCCTTTTTTCCTGGGGACACTGCGTTTCATGCCCGCAGGTGCCTATAGATAGGTTGACAGTCCTCCTAGTAGGCTATCGGCTCAGCGGAAGGTGTTGTTGCACTCCACTTGTTCCGGAGTTGCCTATTTGGTCAGTATGATTGGGACATGCATTGACTGGTATGGCGGGGCCCTGTCCCGACCTTTATGTTATTTATGTACTCTTAGTGGCTTGTAGACAAATGTCAGGTATATGGATACTTGTATGTCCTTGTCGTCCTATGTTTTGAGTTTACAAAAGATCATGTCAGCCTTATAGGCGCGTAGGTCACATTTATAAGTTTCTATATCATGTTAGGTCTTCTTATGTCTAGAATTCCCTTATGTTTTATTTCAATTATCTCATGATGGCCCTTTTGGCCCATTTACCCATGATAGTACGATAAGAAAGATATGTTATGTTGGTACTCGGTCGAGTAAGGTACCGAGTGCCCGTCGCAGCCCATAGGTTGGGTCGTGACAGAAGTGGTATCAGAGCAGTTCTGTCTTAGGGATGTCTTCAAGATGTGTGTAGTAGAGTCTTGTTTATGGGTGTGTTGTGCACCACACTTATAAGCGGGAGGCTACAGGTCATTTAGGACTGTCACTATTTTTTCTTACCCTAGATCGTGTGGTAGAGCTCAGTCGTAAGAACTCAATTTCCTAAATTCTATCTTATTCATAATACGACGATGCATGTATCTAAAAAGACGATTAGTAAGAGGTTGCATGTGGCTGTGAATGAGTTGAGTTAGAGGAACTCGATTTTGCACGATTCTTATGATGAGTAAATATAAGGTATTCTGTAGATCATATGTGTACTAGGACGGGTAAGCCTCTCGATAAGGATCCCTAAGGCAAATAAAATATATCCACCCCTATGGTGAAAGGCAATGAGAGATTCAGAAGATAGATACAAGTTTCAACAAGTAAAAGAAATAAGATGAAGAAGGGTATGAGGCGCCAAGTTAATTAAGATTGTCAGTATTTACGATTCAAGCAGAGAAATACAAGCATTTTGTATTACCTACAATTGTAACAGAGGTATGTACAATTGGCCACATCCACCTCAGTTATGCTCCATGGGAGCCAACAAATACAGTTAAGAGAAGGACGAGATATCAGGATCCAGTTAGGGTTAAAGTAACCCAAAAATGGTGGATGATTATTATCATTAGCTAAAATTTCCAAAGGATAGTGCAAACGTGGTAATAAATCTCCTTGCGAGACATCCAGATGGTGCACTTTATAATAGAACAGTCAGATACGAATACTAGAATGTTGAGAAAATTCAGAAGATATGTAGTGCAATCCTAGAAGGGATAAATATTCATCATTGTATGAATCCTTCCCCTAGTAAAAAAAAATAGAGAGAGAATGTTAGGCGTCCCAAAGAACCAGTGAGATGAAGCAGGGGGAGCTAAAAGTTAAGGAATATTTTGTTGGAGTTTTCAGAATAAAGTGATAGGCATAAATGATAGCATGGAAAAAAGAAGAGATTTAATAAAGCATTATGAGTAAGATGTGATACGTGGATGAAAACGGTAGAAAAAAATGACAGTATTACCGAATCTATAGTCAAGGAAAGGAAAAGACGAGAGGTAACAGGCTTTGAGGCAACAAAAGAGCATAGGTCATAAAGTCACATCCGCATTTCGAGAAATAAGTTCGTGACTCTAACGTGATTGCCAAAGGGAAAAGTTAGACCCCAGAGTAATAGAAATCAGTATGGGCTGGTGAACAAGATAAACTAAACATGAATTAGGGACTGAGCGATTTGATAATGGTCGGCATCATGAGAATTTTAGATTACGCTCCAGCAATAATAGAATGGACAACGGATGAAGATTAATGAGAAATTCATAGAATGGTCATTCAGGAAGACGCTTCCCTAAAGTTAAAGTTAAGCTTAAGG
Source organism: Nicotiana knightiana (assembly GCA_005239525.1). Lineage (NCBI taxonomy): Eukaryota > Viridiplantae > Streptophyta > Magnoliopsida > Solanales > Solanaceae > Nicotiana > Nicotiana knightiana. The sequence continues at coordinate 49,884 of ML422759.1, read as the reverse complement.
GATTGTATGGGCCAGTTACACTGAGTGTCACCCTCGCGGGTAAGGAATTTTGTTATCCTTGGTACAGAAGGGTTACCGCAAGGCGAGTGAAAATATGCCAAAGATTATGTGGTAACAATGGATTAAAACGGAGGAATGTGGTAAAAAGGCGAAAGGAATGATATTGCATTTGTTCAGATCCTACAGATATAATATGACTCCAGAACATTATACAAGCATGACGCCAGAGAGAATCAATAAGGGTTTTGCACTCGATGATATTAATAAATAAGTGGAAACGAACACTTGATACATAAGGATCCCGTACGAGAGGTAAGTTAAGACAAAGTACATAACCCAAAAGAGGTTACGCATAATATAAATATGAGAATGGACCAACAAGTAGTCTATAGTTGATTCAGGAAGAGCCTAGTTATAGCTAAATAAGAGGTCATAGATAAATCAACAGATCGTGCAAGATAAACGTAGTGAAACCTAGCATAGGGAATTCAGTCTCGCAGATATGATTCCATCGTGATCCTTGAGTAATATTAAGATAGGATATTGGGTAGTTAAAGGTACCGTATAAGTGTTGCGAAAATAAAAGAAAGTTCCACTAGGGAGATAGTCAAATTTCACTTCAGAAGCAGCCCTACGAGCACAAGGGCATGGATGTAAGTAACTAAGGATAATAACAGGTGAGTAAGAACATCAAAAATTCTTTTCGGTATATGATGTAATAAGCTTGCAGCTTTGCAAGAGTCGGAGGGTATCCACTATGTAGTACAACGAAAGACTGGCTGAGGAAATAAGGAAGAAGCCTTCAACATAAGCATAGTGACCTAAAGAAGAAATAGTCTCATGACAACTTTCTCACTACAATCTTGTATACACTCCATAAGTAAGTGGCACCTATCGTGGATAATGAAAGGGAAGAAGAAAAAAAAACAAGAGTTTATAATTGAGATCATATGAGATACAGGGAACTCCAGTATTCGTGGGCATTAAGATATGCCAAGTATCCATACAGCAAGTGGAAGAACGGCCAGGAAAGATAATTGCTTACATTTAAAGGCGATTGGGAAGGCGTGAAAGGAAATATATGGTGCTAGCATGTTAAAAGGAAAGGTGCGAGTAGTATATATAGATATGCGTAGGTCGCAAGCTAAAGTATGATAGAGAAACAAGGTTTTAGCTAGACAGCAATAAGGATAAGAAAAGGTGAGTAAGAAGGTGACGAGAATAGGTAAGTTCTCGGGATTTAACCCATCACAACAAGAGAGATTATGGTTTCCATAAAGTTATAAAAAGCTCAGTATAGCATGAGTGAACTCAAAGGTGTTTAAAACTAGGAGAATTTAGAAGAGATGGAATGTTACCCTGGTAGTAAGTAAGGGTGTAACTGTGATAAATGATAAGAGGATGACGTTTAGGCCTTTGATTGAGTAATGATTTTGAGAACAAGGATTTCATGAATTGCACAGGATTAGAATACCTCCATAGGATGAATCACATTGGGATGCTATGAAATACAGCTATTGGAGTATAGTATCATCCCTAAGTGGATCAGGAAAATCACTTCAGATGTTCCCCGATGAGACGTAAGCCTTAGTGACAATTTATTACATGAGGGGATTCAAGTTATCAGTAGTAGATTATGGATCATCATTAAGGTGAATCAACAATTGATGGATAAAAGTTCCAAAGTATGAGATGATATTAGGCTGTCATTCTTAAGATGAACGGTAATAAGGAAGCATTAAATGGCTTAGATTTATACATATCGGACAAGCGGTGAGAGAGTAACCTGGAGTTGGGTGCGAAGCCTCCATAATAATAAACCGAAGTAAGAGTTATGGTACAGTATGACCTACCTAGTTGTGGTAAATCCATAAGCATAGATAACTGAGGTCATGAAACAAGATATAACAATAGTCGTAAGTTCAACAAAGTACCAAGAAAATAACTTTAGTACACCTATAGATTCCATAGGGACAGCTTGTCATAGTACTATATATGTTCACAAAGTGAAGCCTAGATGTTGGTTAAAATCTAACGGAAAAAGAAAATAAGAGTCGCATTGGCGTACATTCAAGGTTAGAATCATACAGGCTGCATGAAATAAGGTAGAAACAGTTACGAGATCGGAAGAATTTCGACCACAAGTCGTGGTGTGAGAAAGAGGCCTAAAGGGGGGATGCCCTAGCCATTGGATTTATTCACTGAACAACTCCCTGCATGGAAAAGACAACATTAAAGTATTCGTAAGAGTTGTTGCTTAATATAAGGATAAGTGCATTATTCAACATTCGAGGACGAATATTCCAAAGGGGGGAATGATGTTACACCCCATGTTTTCGTACGTGAGAATACGTCGTAAGTCACATGATGTAAGCTCAGAAATAACATTATATTTGGAAGCATATAAAGTAAGCTAATCATATTACCTTGGAGGTTATAAATATTTAATATCATTAATAACGAGTACCAATAGGGTTGAAAATCTTAGAAGCTAAACCATATGAAGAAAATAAGTTTCGTCGAAAGTCGACAAGTTTGGAATGTTATAACATGTACTTTAGGGTGAGACTGTGGTTCTTAACATGATAAGGAGGTTATTCTTTGAGTTATTTTTTTCTTATTATAGTCGTGTGCTATGTTTTGAAGTCAAGCAAGTTGTGGAACAAAAGTTGGCAAAGGTCTTCAAAAGTTACATTCATAATGTGCTGAAAATTAGGTCAAATGTAGCTGAGATTTTCTCCCAATATACTTGGAATTAGGGTATGATCTACCTACCAAATTGAATATGTACGAGTCTAGTTTCTAATGCATTTAACCGTTCATCAATACAACATCGAAGTAGAGAGATATTCGTGTTTTCGCAAGACTGCACAAAGCAGCTCACATGGGACCCACAAAGTCGATGTAAAACTTCAGCTAGTATTTAAGTCAATTATATGTCGTTTTAACTCATTTTTCTCATTCAAAACAGTTTCTAAATCCTCCTAAATGCTCTCCAATGGTTCTTCCATGATTCTAGGGTGAAAATCTAAGATAAAAGCATGAATCCAATGCTAAAAACCTCGTGGTGCGGCTAGATCGTAGTTCTTTATCTTGTGGCTGTTTTGGAGGGTCATTCAAAGTGAAACAACCTCAGGTCACGTCCGGTTCTTGTTGATTAAGGTAATAATCAGTCACTCCTTCATACATATTATATTTTCAAGGTTAACTACAAGTGTTTACACTCCAACTTGAACACCAAAAGTTGATTCAAAAAGAGAATACAGCACCTACAGTGTTGTGGTGTCATTAAGGATAATTGTGGGCTGTGTTTGGCCGAAATTTCAAGTGGTTTATAATGTCTAAGTTGAGTATAACATCCTACAAATTATTCTCAAGTTTTTTTGTATGTTGGTTAAGTTGTTAGGATAATAAACTACAAGATAATACTTGGATTAGCTTAAGTCACTTCTACGGTGTTGTATTGCCATTGAGGGTTATTGTAAGCTAAATATAACTTGGATTTCAACTTGAAGATAATGTAGGAGGTATGGGTATTGTGTTCTTTCAGGTGTTTAAGGTTATCTTGATGTTGATTAATTTAAATGGTTGGACTAGACATGAACTAGTAAATTAAGTTGCAAGTTGAAGAAAATTGGAGTTGTGGATTGTTTCCTTTGTTATAAATATATGGTATAAGGATGGAATCATTGATGAATTACTTTATTATCATATTAATGATTTTGTTAAGTTAATGTAAGAAGTCTATAATGGGTGATATTTGTTATACGGATTCTTATCGAGCTTGCCGCTCAAAATGATTGTTGAACTAATCGGAGAGCTTATTGTGAATTATATTGTTGTTGTTTGGGTTGTTTGGTGAATTTTGGCATCATATGGCATGTAGTAAAAATAGGGGAGGTGTTGTCCATTTTCTTGTAGAATATTGGTTTTGAAATATGATAGTTACAATGCTTATATGATGACAACGAAGTCGGGTTACTCATTGTAGACGTAAGAAGATCATATTGAGATTTGTTGATTATTGGAGAGAAGATTGCAAAGGTATGTTAAGGCACTTCCATCTTTATTTTGGCATGATCTAAAGTGAAATGAACGTAAACAATAAGCTATTTCATAATGCATCTACTCCTAGCAACTAAGGTTGTCCATGTTGTTCTATCCTTACAAAGTTATTCTAAGAAAGTATGTATGATCCTTGAGTCCTAGTGAAGTTCATATTGATGGTATGATGTCCATAATGTTAATCGAAAGTGCAACTACCTTACGTCACTCCGAAAGGTTTAGAGCGTGATTCCATGAGTCCAGGATGCACTATGTATAGTATCTATTTTATTCTACCGACCCGCGCTATAGTCGGACGTGTACGGCACCTATTGTGCAACTACTGATCAATTGGGTTTACCGAGCTTCACGTGGCCGGGTACGATTCTACCGAGCCTTATGATGGCCGGATATGTTTTTACCGAGTCCTCTTTGAGGCCGGGTACGATATGATGATGATGATGCCCACAGAAGCGGATGTTTTTAAAAGATTATGTATATATATGTATCACACATTTCATGTCACTATCTCTTAGAGGCACTCAGATGCTACATGTTGTATCTCCTATATCTCTCTTTACATTACTGTTCTTATTTATGCTTTTCTGCCTTACATACTCAGTACTTTATTCGTACTGACGTCCCTTTTGCCTGGGGAAGCTGCGTTATATTCCCGCAGATCCCTATAGACAGGTTGACAGTCCTCCTAGTAGGCTATCGGCTCAGCGGAAGGTGTTGCTGCACTTCACTTGCTCCGGAGTTGCCTATTGGTTAGTATGATTGGGACATGCATTGACTGGTATGGCGGGGCCCTGTCCCGACCTTTATGTTGTTTTTGTACTCTTAGAGGCGTGTAGACAAATGTCAGGTATATGGATACTTGTATGGCCTTGTCGGCCTATATTTTCAGTTTACAAAAGATCATGGCATCCTCATAGGCGCGTAGGTCACATGTATAAGTTTCTATATCATGTTAGGTCGTCTTATGTTTGGCATTCCCTTATGTTTTATTTCGATTATCTCGTTATGGCTCGTTTGGCCCATTTACCCATGATAGTACGATAAGAAAGATATGTTACGTTGGTACTCGGTCGACTAAGGTACCGGGTGCCCGTCGTAGCCCATAGGTTGGGTCGTGACAAAAGACTTATCCAAATCATTATCAATTACCAATTTAATTAACTTGGTAATTTCCTACTAATCTAATAATTAAACAATTATCCACATAATTAATAATTATCTAAAACTATTAAAATACTATTCACTTTTCACATACCTTATACACCTTACCATCATGGTCATATGGTACCTCATATGGCACTAGTACATAAATACAGAGTATTATAGTTCGGACCATATTTATCCCAAAGTATCAAACTTCAATGAAACTTATTTCCTTTGATTAACTCATTTCCTTCGATTCGCTTACCCTCTGACCTTCACGAATTTACTTATCACTTGTTTGAAATAGCGTAATACTTATAATCCCAAAATAATCTCATTTCTGAACTTACGCTGATTAACTTACGACGAAACTTTAACATACGAACATGAGGGATGTAACATCTCATTTCCGAGCTTTTATCAATTTACTTATGGCATACTTCCACGTACGAAAACGTGGGGTGTTACATTATTCCCCCCTTTGGAACATTTCGTCCTCGAATGTTGACCGAAGCATTTATCATTTTCATAACTTATGTCTTCTGAATACTTTAGTACTCTCCTTTCCATCTAAGCAACTGTTCAATAAATGAATCTCAAAGGCCAGGGCATTCCCCCCTTTAGGCCTCTTTCTCACACCACGACTTGTCGTCGGAATCCTTCCAATTTTGTAACTGTTGCTACATTTTATCATGCAGCCTGTACGACTCTGACTTTGTAAGTGCGCCTATGCGAATCTTCTCTCTTTCTTTCTCCGGCTTTTAGCCAAGCTCTAGGCCTTACTTCTTAAACATATACAGAGCTCAATAAGATGTCCCTCTAGGAATCTATAGTTATACTGAAGTTCTTCATTTACATTTATCTTGCATGATCCGCTGATTTGTTTGTAATTTCTTGTCTGGTCATGACTAGGCTCTTCCTGAATCAACTACTAACTACTCGTCGGCCCATTATCATATCCATATTCCGCTTAATCTTTCTTGGGTTATTTCCTTAGCTTGACTTACCTCACGTACTGGCGCCTTATCTATCAATAACATCCCGGGCAAGAACCCTTACTTCCCTTTTTTTTTGACGTCGTGCTTACATAACATTCTGGAATCATAGCATATCTGTATTATATTGGGTAAGTGCAATCTCATTCTTTTCTCATTTTTATCGCATTCTTCCTTTACCATTCCATAGTTACTAGAACCACTTAATTTTGGCTTAATGCCACATCATTCCATATTCCCCCCTTTAGGGGAGTACTAAGAGTTGGAGCTACGACGGCCTGCCTATAGATGTTTTTCCTTTTCATCTTTGGCGTCCTTTCACATCATCGATGACCCTTACTCGCCTTGCGATAATCCTTCTATACTAAGGATAACAAAATTCCTTACTCGCGAGGGCCACACTTAGTGTAACTGGCACATACGGTCACTTAAGCTTAACTTTGCTGATATTGCTTGCTTTACGGAGGCATATTCTTGAATGACCCTTAAAGGTTATTCTTCTGTCGTCCTTTCGATTATCGCTGGAACGCAATCTGAAATTTTCATGATGTCGACCATTATTAAATCACTCAGTCCCTAATTCATGTTTAGTTTATCTTTTTCACCTTCCCATACTGATTTCTAGTATTTGAAGGTCTAACTTTTCCTTCTGGTAATCACGTTGGAGTCACGAGCTTATTTCTTAAAATGAGGATATGACTTTGTGGCCTATACTCTTTTATTGTCTCTAAGATTTTCACCTCTCGTATTTTCCTTCACTTGACTATAGACTCCGTAATACTGTCATTTTTTATCTACCGTTGTCATCCATGTATCACATCTTACTCATAATGCTTCATTATCCCTCTTCGTACTTTCCTGCTAATATTTATATTTATCACTTTATTCTGAAAATTCGAACAAAACATTCTTTTGATTTTAGCTCCCCTTGCTCCATCTATTGGCTCTTCGAATTTCCAAACATTCTTTATCTATTAGGGACGGGAGCCACACTAAGGTAATATTTACCCCTTCCAGGATTCCAGTGCACGTCTTCGTAGTACTATTTTAGAGTGCACCATCTAGGTATCTCACAAGGAGGTCCATTAGCACCTTTGTAATATCTTTCGAAAATGTCAACTAACGCGAACCATCCATTCATCATTTTGGGTTACTCTAACCCCAACCAGATCCTGCTATCTTGTCCTTCTCTTAAACCATATTCGTTAGCCCCCATAGGGCACGACTGAAATAGATGTGGCTGATCATACGTACATCTATTACTATTGAAGGTAATTCAAAATGCTTATATCTACCTTCCTGAATGGTAAATAATGATAATCTTTATTAACTGGGTACTCGTACCCTTCTTCACATTGCTTCTTTACTTGCTGCCACTTGTGTCTAATTTCCGATTCCATTATTCCTTTTTACCGTAAGAGTGGATAAGTATTTTTTTTCCTAAAAGCTCCTTATCAAGAATCGTACACCTTTTAGTACACGCATGATCTGCTGAAGACCTCATATTTACTCATTATATGCAAGATGCAAAATCGAGTTCCTCTAACTCAACATTTCCACAGCTATATCTCTTAACGATCGTCTTTCTGAATGTAGGCATCGTCTTATTATGAATAAAATAGAAGTTCCGAATTTGAATTTTTATAAGTGAGCTCTACCACACGATCTAGAGTAAGAAGAAAGAGTGACAGTCCTAAGTGCCCTGTAGCCTCCTGCTTATAAGTGTGGTGCACGACACACCCATAAACAAGACTCTACTAGACACGGCTTGTAGATTCCCTAGGACAGAACCGCTCTGATACCACTTTTGTCACAACCCAAACCGATTGGCCGAGACTGGCACCCGGTACCTTACTCAACTGAGTACCAATATAACGTATATTTCCATGTCATACTATCATAGATAACTGATCCGGAAGGCGACCGTGAGATAAGTAGAATACAACATGTGATACCAACTTATACATAAGACATACGGGCGTATAAGATCAAAATAACCACTTGTATATTGAACATAGGCCGACAAGGCCTTACAATCTTTTATATACATGGCATCTGTCTACAAGCCTCTAAGAATACATAATTTTCATAAAGGTCGGGACAGAGTCCCACCATACCAAACAATACACGTCTAAATCATACTAACCAAACAAGCAACTCCGAAGCAAATGGAGCGCATCAATATCTTCCGTTGAGTTGATAGCCTACTTGGAGGGCTCTCGACCTGTTTATCGGGACCTGTGGGCATGAAACGCAGCGTCCCCAGGCAAAAGGGACGTCAGTAGGAATAATGTACCGAGTATGTAAGGCACATAAATAAGTACATGACAGACATGGAAGAGATATAGAATAAATGACTCAACCTGTAAGTCTGGATAACTCTGTAATTCATGAAATAATTGTAGTGTCATGCATACGCGTATGAATGTCATGTCGTGCATAGGTACATGTTTCATAACACCATCAGGCCTCTGAGGGCATCCCATCATATCATCTTGCAACTGTGGGAAAAATCATCAACGTATACCAGCTGATCAGGTGGTGGTGCGTATATAACGCCGTAACCTTTTTCCATATCCCATATAAATATAATATACATATATACGCGTATATAACGTCATCTGGTCATGGGTCAATATACATGTATAAATGCATGAAATGCATAAGAAATACGTTAATAAGATTTTCTTAGAATGCCATAAAAATCAATATGCCTTTCGGATAAACTTTATCAAATACGTATTTTTCTGAGACCCATGAATAGAAGATATAATAATAATTCACATGGGGAATCATGAACATAGACACCCCTAGTATTTCTATGAATAGAGTCATTTATGAAAGTTGCATATTTTACTCATTTCATTTGTATCGTATGGATCATGCCAAAAGAAATAAGGGATAACCTTAACATACCTGGACCGATTCTCTTGACAATTTCTTCTAACACACATATTTTGCGAAGAACGGATTGAAGTAGGGAAAAAAATTCGTATGATATTCCTGATAAAGATTGTACCTTGCTCCCTCTGAATTGCGTCTCACACTGCTGTAGAGTTATGAAGTTCATATGAATTCAGTTGTTGGGAATTCCTCCGTTAGAATATCCAACGTTGCTGGTTTGTGCAAGCAGCGTTATCAATTAAGAAACTATACAAGCAAATAAGATTGTTTGCGTCTTTTTCTCAATCATTTATTTTCTAAGCCTTTGTTTAAGCTTCTTAGAAAATTTTGCATCCTTACTGTTTGGATATATGTTGCTGCTACATGAGTTTAGCTTTATGGATATATGTTTCTGATATATGTTAGACAATGGATTAAAGTAGCTTTATCTCTTTATACATGAGCTTGGATAACGTTGTTGGTCTTCTCTAATTCACATGCCCAAATAAGACACCAATTCTAATATACACATTCCACCTAGCATATAAATAAATAGTCAGTATATGGGCTTTGCATGGCTGCCATACAAGGCTAAAGACTTATCCAAATCATTATCAATTACCAATTTAATTAACGTGGTAATTTCCCACTAATTTAATAATTAAATAATTATTCAAATAATTAAGAATTATCTAAAATTACTTAAAATACTACTCACCTTTTACATACCTTATACACCTTACCATCATGGTCATGTGGTACCTCATATGACACTAGTCTATAAATACCGAGTATTATAGCTCGGACCGTATTTATCCCAAAATATCAAACTTCGACGAAACTCATTTTCTTCGATTCGCTTACCCTCTGACCTTCACGAATTTACTTATCACTTGTTTGAAATAGCGTACTACTTATAATCCCAAAATAATCTCATTTTCGAACTTACGTTGATTAACTTACGATGAAACTTTAACGTACGAACATGCAGGATGTAACATCTCATTTTCGAGATTTTATCAGTTTACTTATGGCGTACTTCCACATACGAAAACGTGGGGTGTTACACTATGTTTGCATTTTTTTTAGTTAAAACGTCATTTTCTTTCTTCAGACTCTCAATAATTTCTTTTAAATCTACCACAACGACTACTAGGTCATCTCTCGATTGTTCTGCTTATCCTAGTTCCAGAGTCAAAGTATTTTTATCATTTATAAGACTGTAATAAGTATCAATTAAAATATTTTCCAAAGACATAAGGTTTTTAGGAGAATAAGACTTCAGATTTCTTTGAACATCTAGAAAGTTTACCTCATCATCATCGTTGTCATCTTCATCATCATCAAATTGTGCCATCAAGGAAAAGATGGAGTCATACTCAGTCGCTTCACTTTCCACTACCATCATGGAGTTTTCACCTTGATCATCATCTTCTTCAAATTCGCTGGAAGAGTCTCCCCATGCATCAAGAGCTTGTTTCACAACATTGTCAGCGACATTTTTCCTCTTGAAGCGTTTGTCAGGAACCGGGTTCCTCTTAGCTGCTTTGTTGTGTTGTGTTTGTATTAATCTTGCTTGAGGAGAGTACAATCCTTGAGTAAATGTCCTGGCTTACCACACTTATGACAAAGGTCATAATTTTTAGGCTTGGTGGAACTGCCCTTTTTTGGAATGTCTCCATTTCTGCGAACCGTTTTCTGAAATCTTTTTGTCAGGTAAGCCATATTAGCATCCTCTCCACCTGAATCATTGTTGTCCGTCTTGAGGACCAGGTTCTTCTCCCTTTTGGGCTCTCTTCTCTCATTGTCCTTCTTCTTCTTCTTCATTTCATAGGTTTTCAGATTACCAACAAGTTCATCGATGGTGAGCTTCTGCAGATCCTTTGCCTCTGTGATAGCATTCCCTTTGTTTTTCCACGAATTGGGCAAAACACTGAGTATTTCACTGACAAGTTTATTTCTTGGAATGTTTTCTCCCAGAGAGTGAAGCTCATTAATGATAGAGGAGACCCGAGTATGCATGTCCTGGATGGATTCATCATATTTCATCTTGAAAAGCTTATATTTTGTGGTAAGCATGTCCATCTTTGATTGCTTAACTTGTGTTGTCCCTTCATGAGTTGTTTGGAGAGCTTCCCAGATCTCTTTAGAAGATTGGCATACTGAAATCCTGTTGTATTCATCAGGACCAATACCACAGAGAAGAATTTTCTTTGCATGAAAGTTCTTTTCTATGGCCTTGCGATCAGCATCATTGAATTTCTTTCTTGCTTTGGGGACTGTTACTGCTGGGTCGCCACTGGTTTTTGTAGGGACGAAGGGTCCATTGCAGATGACGTCCTAGAGATTTGAGTCTTCAGCCATGATGAAGCCGTGCATCCTAGTATTCCACCATCCATAGTATTGGCCATTGAATCTTGGTGGCCTCTTGGTAGATTGACCTTCTTGAAAGTTTGGTGGAGCAGTCATGAAGATCCTTTCTAGGTGTTAGCCCGATAGAAAGAACCTGCTCTATACCAATTGATAGAATTTAAGAGTCCGCCAAACTATATAGAGAAACATGTTCTCTATTAATTCCCACAGAACACACGCACATTGCAATAAGTAAATGACACAAAAGTTTTACGTGGAAAACTCCCAGCTCACGGGATTAAAAATCATGGCCTACCCTTATAGGATTTCAACTTCACTACTAAGCAACTTTAGAATACAATCTATTGTAACCTAGGAATTAACCTCTTAATCCATCACTAACTTGTAACAACTCTATTACAAGCCACTTTGTAATAACTCTATTACAAAGACTTACAACTCGACTAACTCTAGCCAAGACACAAACACAATGGTTTATGATTTACAAAGGTTTCCTACACAATGCTTCTAACTAAGCTAAGTAAGAATTACAAGTAGAGAACTTTAACAAATGTACAACACAACTGAGGATATGTAATAACTCAATATAAGGAACTGGTCCGTTTCTATGTTATTCTTTGTTCTTGATGCTCTTAAGAATCGCTTGCCAGATTGGTTAGTCACTTGAGAGAATGCTTGATGGATTCTTCAAATTCATGTTGTGTTTTGTCTTTGGTTTAATGTTACTATAACATTGGTGACATCACTTGAATGATGCAAGCATGTTTGGTACATAATCATTCCCAATAAAGTTGATTGTTGCTATGTTTTGCGTTGTTGCATGTGCAGGCAGTAACTTTACAGATGTTGGAGAGTTGACTGGTATGATCAGCAGGGGAACTGATGTCCATTTGTTCCCCTTGTTGATTCTTTGACTTCTGAAGAGTTGATTTACATCTCCAGCTTATGTCTTGTTATTTTCACATACTTGAGGATGTGTGTCATTAAGTTTGTTAGATCATCAAAACATAACAAGGTACATATAACCTATCACTTATATATCTCTATAATCTATCCTTGTCATTCTTCTTGTTTTGTAATTTAATTTATTAACCAAAATGACTGCACTTTGTTAGGACATCTTTGCGGGAGGAACTGATACAACTAACACGGTGTTGGAATGGGCGATGACAGAGCTTCTAAGGCATCCTGATACCATGAAAAAACTCCAGAATGAAGTGAGAGAAATAGGTAAAGGGAAAAAAGAATTAGTATGTGGGGATGACATAGACAAAATGCATTACTTAAAAGCAGTAATTAAGCGCTTACATCCTCCGATTCCTCTGTTAGTTCCTCGCCAAGCAAGAGAATATGTTAAAGTAATTGAAGAATTAAGAGAGAGACGAAGAAGATGACATGCAGAGATAGAATGAGAAGAGAACTCCGTTGTGGAACTGTTTTATTTTTTGCTAAAAAGAAATTGAAGTACACGTGACTTATATATACACCATTTATGCTTAGTTGTCGACAACTAACTAACTACTTACGTAACTGACTAACCAGCTTATAAATAATACAAAAGTACAGCTCTTGCTTTAAGTTTTGTTACTCTCCACAATAATGGGCTATGATATTAAAGCCGGAACAATGGTTATAACTAATGGTTGCGTTATAGGGAGAGACCTTGCAATTTGGGATGACGCAGAGGAGTTTAAGCCAGAGAGATTCTTGAATTCGTCGACAGATTGTTAGAGGCATGATTTTGGATTGATACCATTTGGAGCAGGAAGAAGGAGATGTCCTGAGATTTCATTTGCGATGGCTACTAATGAGCTTGTGTTAGCAAATGTTGTGAAGAATTTTAAAATTGAGAGTTGCCAAAGGGACAAGATCTGGATATGACTCAATGCACTGGTTTAACCATTCACAGGAAAGTCCCTCTGCTTGCTGTTGCAACTCCTAATGTGATCCAAGAATGAGAAAAAAACAGGAATGTGGACGTAAAATCGTAAAAGGGTGTTACTCTTTATTTAACGACGTAAGTATACTATAAGTAGTACTAATTAATTGAGATTATATTTGATTAGATGTTTGGAAGTTACTTGATAACAGCTATGTTTTCGTTGTTCGCTTAAACCTGGACTTGGAGAATTTGAGTTAGTATCAAAACCAGATGGAAAATTTAAGGAAGGAAGGTGAAACAAAAATGATGGCAAATTACACATTCAAATTGTTGGAGCATATATGAATGCTTGAGAGTTGATAGCACATAGTGAAAACATATGAACTGCCAAAGAAATGTAAACAAAATTTCAGTATTCCTACGGCGTGAATATCACCTGCGATCCTATTTTGTAGTCTTTTGACTGCTGCCTGAATTAATCGGAAAATTAATTCCTTTTGGCAAGAGAGTATTCATAAATGATTAATTTTCATATCAGGAATTTTGTCCTTCATGTATACTTAAAAAGAAATTAACAAAAAAAGGTGTTCATATATTACTTGTGATGAATAAAACATAATATGCAGTAAGTTTATACGCATGAGCTCCATTATCATGCATATCATGCTGAAACTTTTTGTGTTTCAACAAAACAGTGGTTATTTTTTTAATAACTTTATAAACGCTGGTTATTTTTCAATTACCAGTCCGAAAATTAGCTAGCCCGTGATATTTTCACCTCTTTTGCTAGGGGTGTACAAACCGAATCGAAAAACCGCACCAAACCGAAAAGTCAAACAAAACCGATTAAAAAATCCGACGTGGTTTGGTTTGATTTGGTTTGGTATTGAGTAAAAAAACTCGAACCAACCCGACATATAAATATATAATTTTTATATATACTTTTAAGATTTTATATAGAATTTTCTTTAAAAAAATATCTAGAAATATTTGGGATTCTCTTGCGGGATATAAATTTAATAGAATATGAAGTGCTCCACATTTATTGACCTTAAATAATGAGTTGTATGATCACTTTCTTATCAAGTGTTACTGAAATGCGTCTATCTCTTTGTTCTTTCATATTCATATCATATGTTAAGATCTATTAAATTCTTATATCTTTTTCGAATGTGAAGTGGTTATTAATATTTAGGTATCATATTGATTTTTACGTTTAATTACTAAATTCGGTTAGCCTGAATGTGTATATCAACGAAAAATTTTGGCGGACGATACCAATTATGTGTTACTAATAGAATTATTTCATAAGAATATTTTAATTGATAATATGTTTGTCAATTTTTTATATTTTTAGTAAATATATATTTAATTATCAAATATTTAACAAAGTAAGATCGAAATAATATGTAAGTAACAAAAAATCCGAAAACCCGAAAAATCAGACAAAATCGAATCAATTCAAACCGATATAATTGATTTGATTTAATTTTAATAAAATCTCAACCAACGTGATCCATATACACCTTGCTATGGAGTACAATATGAAAAGATAGTAGTAGTGGTACTAATAGTGATTGATCGGACTAAGCAAGTTGCTAATCAAGAAAAAGGTTTCCACTGTTAAAAAGGGGCGCAAATTTAAAAATGAATTTAATAATTAGCATTTCAAATATTCAACAATTGAACTGATCACATAACGCTATTTTGCAGGCTAGATTCTCTATGCTTTTTTGCTTTCTAACAAAGTTGACACTAACTGGAATACTTTTTACAAATAATTCATTCGTATATCAATCAGAATGCATCAATGATTTGTCATCTTGTAAGGAAAAAAAGAGAATATTTCAGAAGAATCTTTGTTTTTTGTTTTGTTTTTCACCCGGTATCGGTACTCACATTAGGGTTCGACTAATCCGGATTCGCGCTGGAAAATTCCATATTGGAAGTAAAGCGCTCCCTAACAAATACGACTTCATACCCAAAGGCTCGAACTCGAAATCTTTGATTAAGGACCACAACCCTTGTTGGTATATCTCAATCAAAATAGAAGGTTTCACCACTTTTGGTAGTAGTAGTAAAGATTAAAAAATAAAATAAGTAAATAAAGGAAGGAAATGTCACATTGTATGAGGAGAAAAATGGAATTATCCAAATTAAGAACATTTGAAAACTGTTGCGTTTTGGACGTAAAATAATAAAACTGATTGCTTAGTGGTCACTCAACTTGTGGTAATTGGCCATCAAAGTCATCCAGGAGTATCTTTTATTTATCTTTCAAAAGTCATATTTACTTTACCTAGTTAATTTCAATGGTCAACTTTGCAATATTTGTATTTTTCGATAACATTTAATGACGTGTCAAGTTTAATTTTGATAAAAAAAATAATTAAAAAACTGATTTAGAATAAAAAAGTAGAAGGTATAGTAATTATAAGTTGAATATGTATTATTCAAGGTAATGTAAGTATTACGAGTATATTGCATCCAAAAAGTTATTCATATTCCTATATTACACCTAAAAAGTTGAATGTGTAACCATTGAAATTAACTAGGTAAAGTAAATCGAATTTTGAAAGACCAAAAAATAAAAAAAGACTTTGATGGCTGATCATCCAGGCAATCAAATCTATAATAATAGTAATAATAATAATAATAATAATAATAATAATAATAAGTCACTGTTTGAGATGCAGTAAAGCAAAGTGAATTTAAAGGTGACAAGTGCATATTCTGATATGGTTCAATTATTTGATCTGAAAGGTAAGATTTGACTAAATTCAAGAAATTGACATGTTAAAGGTTTGATTTATACTCAGAATCATGAGTTGGAGTCTTTGGCGTATTGAAACATAATTCAATTCCCCTACACAATAAGTTTAAAGTCATTATCATGTACTATAATATTTGGGGATTTTCCTTGTATGTATTAAAACTTGATTATCATTCAATTTGTCGCTTTAATAATTATGGAAAATACGGAAATGTTGGCACAGCATAGATAGACTAAAATCAACAGATCTGGTAGAATTCGGTGATGTCCTGTTCCCATTTGTAGTAGCCTAGTAGGATTGTAAACTTCTCGGAAATAAATCAATAATTTGTCCACAACTAAATTGGATACTTTTATTCAGTTAATTAAGACGACTTTTAAATACGTTTATTTAAGTGTTCATCATACTTTTACTTTTATTCCAAATTACATTACACATAAAATAGTACTTAAAATTTTGAGTTAGTTATATATGTATATGTAATATGTAAGTGAGAAAAAAAAATAGTATAGAACATTGTCTTAGACTCTTTAGTGATATAGAATTTTGTCTGTAAAACCAAATGTTGTTTTCTAACTAATGTGAACCCACCACTAGAAAACTTTCAAAAATTCGTCCACGGAATACCGACCGAAATCGGTCGGAAATTAAGTATATTGGTCGCAAAAGTCAAAAAAAAAATCTGACAATGAAAATAGTGGTCCCACAACAAATATATAACAATTTCGACCAATTTCAATCGAAAATTGGTCAACATTTGACCAAGACCTAGTCATACTTGTATATTGTAAAAAGTTAATTAAGACTCTTCAAATATACCGACCGACTAGTAAATAAATATTCCATAGGAAGAGAATATAGGAAGGGTTGTAGTTAGTGCTTAGTAATAAGATTTAATATTCTATATTTAAAATTAGAATTCAATAAAATAATAATTATAATATATACTAGTACTAATTAGTAGTATAGTAATAACATACAATATTGTGGTGCTATGATATCTCGAGTTGGGGAGTATTTGAGCGATACAAAAAAAAATATATCTAGAAGATTTCTAAAATTATTATATATTTAAAATTCCGATCGATTTCGGTCGGTATTTGAAAAATAAATTAAAAAATTTAATTAACACCGACCGATTTCAGACGGTATTTGAAAAATAAATAATTTTTTTAAATTAATATTGACTGATTTCGGTCGGTATTTGTAGTTTGGTTGTCAGTCAACACATTGAACTAATCGACCATTTTCGGTCAGAAAATTTTGACCGATTTTGATCGCAACACCTTAGCGATCATCATTTTTTCGATTAATTAAAAGCGATCGAAAATCGGTCATTTTTTTTCAAATTTCAACCGATTTCGGTCGACTCTCCCGAACGAAATTAGCAGTTTTTTAGTAGTGACCAAACATATATCCTACGAGTATATCCATTCATAAAAGGAGAAAATGCATGTGCATTCTATTAATTGCCAATATTAATTATTCGAGCTATCTACGACTAACTTTGAGAACAAGAAAAATAATAAAACTTACCCTACCAAGCACTAGGGTTATGAATTATGGATATGGTAAGTATTGCCCCTACATTGATTTTTATACTAAATTAAATAATTTAGTTCCAATCATTCAAGATTTACTGAAGTTTCTAAGCCTAACTTTTTGTTATCAGATTTATTTATATGTATATGACCCTATCACTTTAAAAATATAATAGAATGCTAAGAGTTTTAAATATTTAACTCACAAATTTGAATCTTGAATCTATCTTTCATGGTTTGCCATAATCCAATAATTTTAACCTAAACTTTATATTTGTGTTAAAAAAAATCCACTTTATATACATATATAATTTATTCAAAACCAAATAAATTACCTTTTTTATAATCCAAAATTCATAAACTCAAATCCTAACTCCCTTTGAAAGAAGTACAGTGGAATCTTAACTCCGTATATAAAGGAGCATTTTTGTAATTGCAGAATAACTAAGGCCTCATTTGTTTGCATTTAATGGAGATCTGAATCTTAATCATCCAGATCTTAGACATTAAATGCATTTATTTTTAAAGTCTGAATCTTAATTATTAATTTTTTTTTTACTTCACAATCACTTAATGGGTCTGGATAAGTCTGTATGATTAAGATCCATAACCGAGATTTAATTTCATTAAGATGTTATCATCTATATTCATTATTAATTGCCGTCATCACTACCATTATCAACAACCACCATGCCACCTACCACCACCACCATCCTCCATCATAGCCGCCATCATTATCGACTACCACCACTCACCATCCCTACCACTCCCACCACCATAATTCTCAATGACAACCAACACTCATTCACCTCAACTACTACAACTAATCACCCCATCATCATCAACAACCATAGCTGGCTCTGCCCATCATTATAAACTACCACCATCAACCAAATCTACCACCAACCACCACTTTTAGTCGACATTCATAAGCACTACCATTAGCCATTACTACCAGCAACTATCATATTTTAAAAGCTATATATTTTAGTGATGGAATATTAGATTAATTAGTGTTTTATTTGAATTTAATATTTATTAATTTTTAAATAAACGTAAACTTTATACATTCCGATGTTAAAAATCACACAGTCTTAATCATTTAGTATTCAGATCTCAATACATATCTTAATATTCAGATGTGTATTCAGATTCAAACGTCTTAATCTTAAAAAAATAAATGAGGTCTAATTGTCATATAGTTGATTGTTATTCCTCTAACAATATTGTGAAAAAAGAAAAAAAAATTATCAAAATTGAATAGGACCTTCTTTTGCCTCGTAATTTGAGTAGGAGTTGGATACAGTATATACAAGGTATAAAAAGACCAAATCCAAGTGATCCGTTGGGAATTCGGAGTTATCCCATTTAAGATAGAATAGAAACAGAAAAGTATAACAAGAGAAATTTCAGAGAAACATCCTGTGTACAAGTAAACGAGAGACGTGCTCTACGAAACAAAACAAAACAAAAAAAGAAAAACAAGCGTTGGTCCACTTCTCCTAAAAGCTTAAACAACCAAAAGCTTCTTCATTGTCCAACCTACCGCTTCTTCTACCCGGAATCCAGCACACAGACTCTGGAATCTCAAGTAATGCAGCAAAAACCAAGCGGCACTTGAACAGGTGCCACATACTCTCTTAATTTGTTTTTTTTGGTTTGCTTTAATTTCTTGTTAAAATTGGGACGACCCTTTTGTTGTATACATTTGTAGTGTTAATTGGTTCTATAATTATGGGTGAGGAGTATATGCGCTGAATATGTCCCAAACAGTCTGTTATTGGGTTTTTGTAGTTATTCTGATTATTTGACATCCTGAAATGTTAGCAAAAACGTGTTGATTAAAGATTGAAGTCTTTGACAGATATTACAAACTACACGCACGTTGTTACTTGAAATTCAAGTGTTTCTTGGCTTAATTTTGGTAATCTTGGATTTATATTTTATAATTTGGCAATATTAGTTAATGTCTGATTACATTATTCAACTTTGTTTCATCTTATAACCTGCAATTAACCAGTCAGGAGTGGGGATAGAGAGAAGCTTTCCCTTCCCTTTTGCCGCTTTAACAGATTTTCTTGTGGTTTTCTATTTTCTCTTCAATTTTTTCTTCTTTCTTTTTGACGGGTAGAGGGTTCGGGAAGGGGTTTGTAGGATGGGTAATATACAAGCATTTGTTCTAGCTTTGACTACCGATTCAATAAAAGAAACCTGATGTCGAAAACGAATTTTAGTTATCAAAATTTGAAAGATATAAGTTTTATTGAACTTATATCCATACATGACTAGTCCTGTGACAGTTACTCAAAGATTAGCTTTTCCTGGTTGATCTTGATGATTGGTTGGTGAACATCCTGGCTGTACCGAACTAGAAACATATACTGATGCAATCACACAACAATGAGCCAGACAGGCTTGGCCCCGAAGAGCTTTGATGTTTACAACAGTCTAGTGTTGCACTGTTTAATACCAATATCATCCTTTGCTCCCTTATGATTAATTTCAGCTATTAATCCTCCTGCTTCTTCACTTGCAAACTTCATCACATTCTTCTGTTGACCATTTTAGTAGTGGTTACCAGGTTGAACCTAGATAAGCCTTTGGTCTTCTTTTCAACCTACTACTGCTATTTTACCAATCTCATCAAACCTTTTTTTTAATGGTTTATGTGAAATGCAACTTGTCAGGAGTGTGTTTGGTCTAACTGTAAGTCTTAGCCTTTAAGTTTGGTCACCTTTCATTTTTAATATCTTGTTGCCAATAAATGTGTTAAAAGTTCGTTGTTAAAAGAGTTGATTTGGTCTATAGATCTCATGGGTGGCAAGAGTTCAAAAAGATCAACAACTGGTCGATATGCATCATTTGGGTCCAGTTCATATTCAGGTTATCAAGGCTATCCGCAGTCACCATATACTCAACCAAGCTACAATTATCCCCCGCCACCTCCTTGTGAAACATATGGTGGTCCACCTCCTGAGTCAAGGAAAAGGCTTGAGAGGAAATATTCAAAGATAGATGATGACTACCGCAGCTTAGAGCAGGTAAAATGAAACACTTTCAATTTATAAATGAGTAGAAGGATAAAACTTCAGCAAGTTTACGATACTTTGGAATATCGACCATAATCTCCTCAACCTGTTTTATTTGTTAACAATAGTCCATAATGCTTCTGGTCATGCTGAAAGTGAGCATTTGTTCTTCATGTTCCGCATCAAGATATTAATGCTGTCATCTGTGGACGTTACAAATGCAGTAATGAACTTTGAATATGGCATCAGTTTTATGTTAATTCATGCTGAAATATGCGGTAGTATGCAATAGTATACCTGTATGTGTTTCTGCCCCTCGCATCTAAATTATGTTCGCAGCTGCTTTGTAAGATTACAATGTGCATATATAAAAGATAAGTCAATACGAGCTTTGGTTGTACTGGATACCATGGTCAGATCTAACTAGTTGATTCGAGTTATTTTTATATGTCAATATGTTCGACCGTCATAGTTATTCTGCTCCCTTCTTGGAAAAAAAGTCTAAATGTCTTCCTGTATCCTACTTTTATCTTTGGTGAAGCAACTTGTTGTCGAACATTGCACATATACATGTTTTTGCACCAAAAAAGGTTATCTTATTGAGCATGTCAATTGTTGCTTGTCAACTATAGGCTGCTAATGCACCTTATCCTAAATAAAATGGTTGGTGAATAATTTGTCAATCAAACTCTTGATATGGTGCCACATTTAAGTTTATTGGCATGTGAACATGAATTAACTTTGCCACTAGAATTGAGAATTATTGCTGATGTGGTTTTTCCACGACTCTTTTGGACCAAATCTTCTGCTTGTGTCATGTTGAATGTTTTGAGTCAGGAAGTTTGAATTTTTTTATTTATCGAACCTATTTACTTTTTCATCTTATGGAACTTATGAGATAGGTTTTTTATCCGGTTATTTATATTGCTTGACTGACTTTCTTTTCTAGGTTACTGATGCCCTTGCACGTGCTGGGCTAGAGTCTTCGAACTTAATTGTTGGCATCGATTTTACCAAGAGCAATGAGTGGACTGGTAATACTTCAATTTGTGATAGGATACTTATATTTGACTTTTTTGTTTAAAATGATAATACTTATATTTGACTTACAATACTTTCCATCTAATCTGCTCCTGAACTAGGTGCAAGGTCATTCCACCGGAAAAGTTTGCATCACATTGGGGATCAACAAAATCCATATGAACAAGCAATATCCATCATTGGAAGAACACTATCAAAATTTGATGAGGACAACCTGATTCCTTGTTTTGGATTTGGAGATGGTACTTCTCTAAACACCTAATTTCTGATTGGACCTTTTTAAATCACAGAGGTCTTATATGATTGTCATTGGCAGCCTCAACACATGACCAAGAAGTCTTTGGTTTCTATCCGGATGAAAAATATTGTAATGGATTCGAGGAAGTATTGAGTAGATATAGAGAGTTGGTTCCTCAATTACGGCTTGCAGGTGCAGCTTGAGTCTTCTTTTGTATTTGCCTTTTTTCTGATTGCCTGCAGTGGGTATACTTCTGCATTTCTTCTTCTGCTTCATGACACTTTCATCTTTACAGGACCAACATCATTTGCTCCTATTATTGAAATGGCAATCACTATTGTTGAGCAGAGTGGCGGCCAGTACCATGTTTTATTGATAATAGCGGATGGACAGGTAGATATGCTGCCTCGCTATAACACAAAAATATGGAATATTTATCAGCTGATTCATCTTGTGTATTTTCTAGTTTCTAGTGCTTTAATACTACTTATATGAATGTTTCATGCTTGTGCAGTCCATTTGTTTACAAATCAGTTGAGTAGTTGCATTCTACAAAGAAAACAGATGAATGAGATTTTGAAAATGGTTTAAAATTTGATCTTGGGTAATCATAAATGAATGTGTATAACAGAAAAGAATGTGTGTGTGTGTGTGTGTGCCCGCGTGTGCATTGTGAGTGGTATGCGCAACCAGTGATTGACTGTTCAAAGGATAAGCAGAGCCTGGAAGTAGGTATCAAAGGTATCCACCCTTAACATTGTGCATATCACCTCCCAAGCAGTGGATTGGGTTGGAGGCTATGCCAAACCGAAGTAGATAATTCCACGACCTAAATGAAAGTTTAAATAACAGTAAAGCTGTTTGGTGGTTGTGGTAATCTTTAGGACCATCACGCTGTAAAATGTCCAGCTTTCAAGATTGTGTTCAGATTCTCTTCCAATTGCACCCTTTTAATTCTCACATATATTAGAGATCTTGAAAATGGAAGTCCCAAGTTTTTATGCCAAATATCTGCCTTTAAAGGAGCATATCATGGTTCTTGAAAGAATTTAAGACAGTGGTTTACTTTGAGATGTGTGAGCTTTTGTGCCTTCTCCATTTTGTATGGGCGTGTATCTTATTGTTTCAATTTTAGAGCAGTAGAAGAGAGATTGGTAGTGATATACACTGTCTATATTTCAGCTAGCGCAGTCCTATGTAGAGATACATGAAAGTGGAGAAACAATCCATAAAGCTTTGACTGACTTCCCACAAAATTTTTGTGGAAGAACTTTATCTGTTTTTTGCCAATAATATGACCTATCATGAGACTGAAGGCTTTATCGCTGTTTGCAACAAAAATGAATCTGTCAGTACTCATGATTATAAGCAACACAAAATATGACCAGACCAATCCCCTTAACGTGTGAATGTTGCATTTAACAAGTTCCAGCTAAAATGGTTTATTGACGGCTTATCTAAATTGAAATGAGACTATTACAGGTTACAAGAAGTGTAGATACTGTGCGCGGGCAACTAAGCCCTCAAGAGAAGAGAACTGTTGAAGCAATTGTGAAAGCAAGGTAACTTTTTCAGTTCTGTTAAAATTCTTTCACAAGCATTTTACAAATCATTCTTGAATTTTTTTTTATGTTTATTTGCAGTGAATATCCCTTGTCTATTATTTTAGTTGGGGTTGGAGATGGGCCATGGGACATGATGAGGGAATTTGATGACAATATCCCTGCTCGAGCCTTTGACAATTTCCAGGCAAGTAACTGCCACGCTGCTTCTTTTCCTGTCCTTGATGGTGGTATTGATTTGTTCTCCCTTATTGCCTTAAGTTTCTGGTTTGCTCATCAACTTTTTGTTATTTTCAGTTTGTTAATTTTACAGATATCATGTCAAAAACTGTGGACCGGTCCCGGAAAGAAGCAGAGTTTGCCTTAGCAGCATTGATGGAAATACCTTCTCAGTACAAAGCAACTCTGGAGCTGAACATTCTGGGGTACAAATTGAATGCTCATTTGTTAATCTGCTACTAGTGGACACTACTCAAAAATCAGTCTGAAAAGTTGATAGTGGAATTTATTTTCAGTTAATTTTCTACTTCACTCTTCAGTGGTCATTTTGTTTTCTTATTTGGTTTGCCTTTTTTGAGCAGTGCTCGTAGAGGAAATGAAATTGACAGGATTCCTCTCCCTCCTCCGCGCTATGGTGCAGCTTCTTTTGGCACATCAAAACCTTCACAAAGCAATAGTTACCGTCCGAGTGCGCCTACTAGCACTAGCAGACACAATTCGGCTGTTGGATCAAGTCATCCTGCAAGTTCTGCAGATAATCATGTAAGCAGCCTTTTTTCTGTTTAATTGAGTTTTACTGGTTGGATGCTTGTTCTTTTTCATCTTCAACTCTTGATAACCACTTAAACCATGAAGGGCTCATACTGAACCAATTTTGTCAAATCTCAGTTTACATTGTTGACCTTTTCAAATTGATTTGGATTTTCTGTTCTTTTTTCCTTTTTGATGTTTGATTCTATATTTTGACATAATGTAGAATATTTTATTCTAACAATTTGTTTCACCTCTCGTGATTTGACAGCTTTGTCCCATCTGCATAACCAATCCAAAGGACATGGCATTTGGTTGTGGACACCAGGTAAACTTGTACAGATTCTCAATTTCGTTCTCAGGTAGCAGTAGTAAAACTACATATATTGACAGAATCTCGTTTATTTGCAGACATGTTGTGAATGTGGGCAAGATCTGCAGTTGTGCCCGATCTGTCGGGACAGCATTCAAACTAGGATAAGACTTTACTGAATCACTTCTCATGGCGGAAGAATAATTTGCTGCTATTCTGAAAGCATCTGATTCTTATGTTTACTGAGAGCAGTTTCTTAAATTATATTCTTGCTGATGGATCTCAGTTTGTCAGCAGTATCTAATGTCTTTTTGTAATTAGAGATGTTACATTTCAGTATTTTGCGCTGTACATAGATTTTCTGGTTTCTATTTAAGGCTACTCATTGTTCATTGAAACTGGTACTCAATGTGCAAAGATAATTTCTGCTTTCACCTGTGTTCAGTGACAAACCCTTCAATAACTTATCGACTGCATTGCTTGAGGAAAGTTTCAGAAAATTTGAAATGAATTGCTTCTAGATTGAGTAGAGAAAAGGATGTATGAAGTTTGTCTCGTCGTCTGTTTATCCCGGTGATGGGTATTGGAAAGGGTCAACTTTTGTGTAGTTTATGATTGGATATACCTGTTAAAGATTTTCTCTAGGATAAATTTCTCTTAATAGATCTCTTCTTGTAATGCGGCATCCAGATAGAATCAGTCTCTTCTTATATATTCCTATAAGTCATCTTGGAAGTCACTATTTTAAATTGAGGGATAAACTTTCTGGCAGAATGGATGAGTCAGTCTTGACTCTCGAGTGTGTAAACGAATGTTTGGTGCTCCCTCTCTTAGTGGATGAATCATTGTCATGTGGCAAGATTTACCTAACCATTTTGATAGACCTCGATTAGTTGAATATTTGACCACGATTATTTGAATATTAGTATTTGATTGCTTATTTGCGCGACTTTCTGCGGAATTTCCTATCTGAACACTTGTGTTTACCTCGAAAATGGTAATTACAATTATATTTGATCTTGTGGTTTTAAAAATACGTGACCTATTCTAATACCGGTTATTTAGGCAATAAATGCTAAGTGAGGTGAGAAAACGAAATAAATGCGAAGGATAACAAGATTATGCAAACCGAGCAGCGAAGAGACAGGATCTCGAGGTCGGTCTGAATGTATCTCGAGATCGAGCTCAGGGGCTCGATAACGGGCAGTCGAGAGTGATTCGACAATGTCGAAGGCCTCTAGGATGGCCCCTTTATGATCAAAACGAGCAATGAATGTAGAACAATTAATGAACAATAAAATGAAAGACAATAAATCAATGAGACAATTGTAAAGAATGTTTGAGTTAGAGGGCAGATAATGTTCTTAGTCTTGTGTATTGAGTATCATGTGTGTTACAAAGTGACAAGGGTCCCTTTTATATATGAGGGGGAATCCCAACATAGTACATGTGTAATTAATGCAAAGAGAGATGACTGGTACAACCATTTAATGCCACGGTACGAGCTTGTACTATTTTACATATTTTGTCATCTTTAACCACGTGCTCCTTGGGAATTTCCCGTCTTTCCACGTCGATCTTCGATTTGCACTGCCTCGAGGTCGAGGGCCTTCGATATGTCCCCTCCATGCCAAAACTCGAACCGTCGAGCCTTCTGAGCATCGTAATGACCGTAAAATTGGGCTCTCTGATTTTAGCCGTATACAGATAGTCCCCGCGTTTCTTAGAATGAAGAGATAAGAAACGGTCTTGACTTTTGCCTTTTCGACACTCATATTAAGACATCAGTCCCTTCAGAGCATTAAATGACGTGACATAAAAAGCTGCGCAGAGGTTGTTGTCAACACAATTCTCCAGAAGCCCATGAATCGTCATAGGTTCGACCCTTCCGCTTAAAGAATGCCCAAAGGGCCTCTATAAATACTACAATCTCTTGCCTTTTCATAGTTTTGCAACTTCTTCATCTTCTCCAAACCTTCAAATTTTAACTAAGTGCTTTCCATTCTTATTATCTGCCTGTATACATTTTTTCGTCTTCTCACTTCAAAACCCGATTGTCATCATGGCAAAAACTTCCAAAACGGTTCCACAAAAAGAGGGAGCCGCTTCTTCATCACGCCTGTCCAAGGGAAAGTCAAAAAATCCTCCTACCATCGAGCAATCCATCCCTGGCCCTTTCGACACCATTTCTGATTTCACAATAGAAAAACCCCCTTCTACATCGGGCCGATGTGAGCCCATGTCTCGATACATAAGTGTAGTATCAGATATAGATAGGGTAAAACTTGACTGCCGCTGGGGGGAGGCGGCCCGAGTAAAGATCCCTACGCCTGACGAAAGCATAGTCACGCACAAGGCTGGCTTTCTCAGTGTATATACATACCCCTTCACCTTAGGCCCCGTCGATTCTTCTTCCCCACCGATTGACCCGGTGATTCTTGATTTTTGCCATAAATATCGAGTGACAATCGGTAAGATCTATCCTTCTTTTTGGAGGATCGTATACATGTTTCGACATATTTCCAACATGGTCGAGGGAATGAATTTTACCCTTGACCATCTGATCAGATTGTACAGCCCTCGCCTCTTCCGCGAGGGCCTAATTAAACTGCACCGCCGATCCGCCAAGGTGTTCCTCGCCTGCATCGACGAGGATAAAGATCGGGGATGGATGAGCCGATTCGTCAGAGTTAGAACTTCGGACGTCATCCCCGCCGATAGACTGTCGTTCCCGAAGGAATGGAATATGAAACGTAAGTATCCCCATGTTGATTATGCTTTACCACCTCTTTTTTCTTTCTACCGGTTCTGAATACTCTTTCTTTCGGCTGTGTAGCCACTGTCTGGTTCCCTGGCGCGGTCCAGGACCTTACGGGGTAGATCAAGCTTTTGGACTCCGCCTTCCCATATAACAAACGCGTATGGCGTGAGCTGGCTAAGACAAGTGGCAGGCAAAGAACCACGGTATGCTCTTGTTGCTATTGTTTTCTCATTCTTTGTAAGAACTTTTGATGATGATGTTATTTAATATAACACGTTTGTGCAGGCCTCGGTGAAGGCGTGTTGATGAGACCACCCCCACCTGTTAAGGAAGAGGCTCCGAAGACCGCCAAGGATAAGAAAAGGAAGAAGGAGGCCTCGTCGGAGTCTCCAAAATCAAAAAGGACAAAGGCTCGAAATCCCAAAACCGATGCCACGGTCTTGTCCTCGACGGCCGCTGAGAGCCTGCGGGCCGAGGAAGAAAGTGATGATGCCTGCCTTTTGGTACAAAGGTAAAAACGAAGCGCCGATGCTTCGAGAGTTGTTGGGCGGTCGTCTGCTGAGTTAGAGGCGGCCGATGCGAACCCGCCGTGCGTAGAGGATACCTTCGAGGAGGGTTTGAGCGCAGTCCCCATGACGCTCATCGGACATGGTACAGTCCCTGTTGAGGAGCTCGGAGGGCTTGCTACTGGAGCTTTCTGGGATCGGGAAGAAACCTTGATAGAGGCTGATGCCGCCGGGGGATTTCACTCGGGCCCGTCATTTTCTCCAAGGGAGATACGAGATGCTCAAGTTAAGGGTGTTCCCGGTCTAGAGACCTCTCGTGGAGAGGATGATGCATTTAGAGACTATTTCGAGGGGGTAGATGAGGAGATCGATGTTGATGCCCTAGTTTCTCTCGAGGAAGCCGAGAGGCTCCAAAAGCAGGTGATATTTGAGAAATAATATGCTATTCTTTGATTTTCTATTCTTGTTTTCTGATTTCCCTTCTCTGTGCTGCAGGTCAAAAAGTTGTATGACCAAGCCTTCTCCAAGATGCAAGATGAGTTGACTCATCGTGGAGAGGAGCTTGAGAAGCTCGTGTCGGAGTCGGTCGAGCTGGAGGCTTTATGCGCTCGAAAGGAGGAGGAATTGATCAACCTCCGGGCAAGCTCGGAGAGAGCACTTCGGGAGAGGGACGACTTCACCGAGCAGGTATACCGGCACCTATACTTTTATTTTTAGTTGCAATGCTTGGTGCTGATTGACTTATTTTCTGCTTTTCAGATTAGGCAGAAGGATGCCCTGGTGGAGCAGCTTCGAGAGGAGGTTGCAGCCAAGGATGCCGAAATCCTAGAGCTGGCTCGGCTGAATGATGTCGCGGCTTCGGAGAGGGAGGCGCTTTGGGGGAAGCTATACTAGGTTCAAGACCTTCTTCGAGGTGCTCAGGAGGAGGCTGCTGCACTAACTGCGGCCAAGTCTGAGGCCAATGAATATGTCTCCTCATACAAGAGAGATGCTGCTGTTGCGAATAATCGGGCCAGGAACATACCTGAGAAGGCCAAGCTAAAGTTGGCTCGGGCAGTTGCTTATGCCCGCGTTCAAGCCAGGAGGCAAGCCCTCGAGGAAGTGAGCGCTAAGGGCGTCGATCTCTCTGTCGAGATCGAAGAAGCTAGGGCCCTGGAGGAAGAATCGGAAATGCTGACTACGTCGGATGAGGGCTCTAAAAGCGGCTTGGATAACAGCGAAGGCGAAGAGTAGATTCTCCTGCTATTTTGCTTTTTTCTCTTTCTGTATATGGGACCCTTCGGGGGAATGTAGAAACATCTTTGTAAATGCATTTTTGAAATAAAATACCTCGTTGTTACATATCTACAAACTTTGTTCTGCAATGTTCGCGCAAAAGTTGACTTTCAAGCTTCGAATTCTAGCCCTTCGGAACCCGTATTTTCAATAACAGACCCCCTCGAGATCGGACACCTTCTCGAGGTTAGGCCGGCATGGGAGTTCGATCCCTCGAGCGCTGTATGACAGTGTAATTTATGTGACATGACCGCGAAGTGACCGAGGTGGCCCCACTGGTACACTTCCCCAAATGTTATGACAACTTTTCTAGAATTAAATGGCTTTCAAATTAGTTGAATGGCCACCACTTTATTTATAAATATTCTTGCTTCCTCTTCATTCTAAGTCTTGGGACTTTGCAAAACTAACTTTCCTCTCAATGTCCTCTTCCTTTTCTCATCTTACGAACATGTTTTCATCTCTTCTTTTTTAACTTTGTTTGAGTATTTATGGTTGCCGTGCCCGAATCTGTTCACCAAGAAGAGGGAAATTCTTCCTATGCTCCTAGCCTAGCCGGTGGTATACCGCCGGCGTATCGTTAGTTGACCTCGTACTGCTTTGCTCCGAAGAAAGGCTTTGTATTAGAGAAAACCTTCGATGCCCCGGCCATCGAGAGCATGCTTCGAGGTTCGTCCGATCGATAGAAGAAAACCACCTCGAGGTCGTGAGGAGAAACTACGGCTGGGGGGAAAATGTGAGGCTGCAGATACCTTCTCGAGAAGAGAACGTCATGACTTACGTAGAGGGATTCTTGACCGTGTATACATACCCATTTACATTAGGCCCCCTCGACCGACTTGTGCTCGAATTATGCAAAAGGTATCGAGTCACCCTGGCTTAGATTCATTCGTCCTTTTGGCGGATAGTGCTGATGATGAGGTATTTTACCGAAAAGGATGAGCTCGAGTTTACCCTCAGCCACCTTATTAGATTATATTGGCCTCAGCATTGTCGAGGCTTGATTGCGTTATGACGTCGGTCCACCAGGACTTTCATTGCCAGCGATGATGAGGATCGAAATAGAGGATGGATGAGTCGGTTTGTTTGAGTAAGAGCCGTCGATATCATTCTAGTGGAGTTCCTGCCATTTCCCAAAAAATGGAACTTCAAACGTAAGTGCCATGTCATAACTTAGTGTCTCTTGCTCTTATCGATTTATAAGAGTGTTTCTTTTTCTCTTTTTCAGCGGTCCCGTGGGTGCCGGGGGAGGTCCCTGATCTTGCAGACTAGACTCGGAGGCTGGCAACTTCCTCAACATATGACGAACGCAAGTGACGTGATCTGTCGAAGGGCAGATAGGAAGCAAAGCACCATGGTATGAGCTGTGTGGTTTCCCTTTTGATGAATGTTTCCTTTTATGTGTACTAACTCTGCCACCGCAGGTGTTGGTGGGTTTTCCGAAATGAGACGGTTCCCCTTTGAGGAGAGGGAAGGCCCAAGGGAGGACAATAAGCGAAAAAGATCCTCTACAGATGAGGACATTCTTAATGAGGCGGGGCCTTCTCGGAGACATAAAGAAGATGCTGTTGCTGAGGAGAGCTTTATATACGTCGGTCATTCTGCGGACATCAGCTCTCCTCGGGAGGATTATTCTTTTTCTACGGCTCGAGCTGAGGGCCCTTCCGAGGTTGCCGATTCTGCCAGGCGTGAGACCTCTAATTTCGAAGAAGAGGTTCCTCGAGAGAGAAAGAGCAAGAGTCCTCCACCATCGTATGCTTCTGCCCTCGAAGGTACTTCGAGGGACGTTCGGGACCTGGGGCCGCCCGAACCAAGTGAGTTTTCGAGTGGGCATGCCCCTATTGAGAGTGGTTCAGCTGGGCCGATGGGGACAGGCCAGTAGATGCATGTTCAACTTTTGAGGAGGCTCAGCGACTCTGTTCCGAGGTGATTTTTGATTGGCCTTGCTGGCTTTTTCGCTATGAATCTTCATTCTTTGAACTGAAGTTTCTCTTCTGTAGGTTTTTGACAAACTCAAGTTCGAGCTGCTTCGCTGTGAGACCAGGTTGCGGGAAGATTTGGGAAAGGAAAAATCTCTGAAGCTTCTTTGCAATAAGAAGATAAAAGAGTTGATACATCTTTGGGCGGAGATGCATCGGAGTCGGAACCATGAAGACAATCTCGAGCGTCAGGTAACCCTTACCTTGAGGGAGTACGTGTGAGCATGTAATTTTTAACCTACTATATACTCCTACAAAATTCAATAAATAAATTAGTTTTATAAATTTTTGTTGAATTTTAGTGTTATTTGTGAATTATTTTTGCATTGCATAATCATAATTTGTCTTTTAAAATTTATAAATGATTTAAAATTGTATAATTAGGTGCATAACCTCAATCATTTTATTAAAAAATTTATCCGTCAAATAATTACGAGTGTTCATTGATAATTCAATTATTTATTTATTTATTTATTACTTTTTAATTAATTTTCCCTTTTTCAATTAGATAAAAACTAAAATTAGAACTAATTGATATATTATTCATAATTGATTGAAATAAATGACGAAAAAATGTTGACTATTTGGCATAATTATGTTTTTAATAATTAGTTGTATAAATTAATCATTTTACTAAGAAATTGCGAAATTTGTTCTTTAAATAGTTATGGGCATTAAACTAGTGGTTTTACTTTTAATTAACTCATTAATTAAGTTATAATTAGATTAAATTAGTTTAAAACCAATTAATACATTCTGAGTTTAATTAGAATTAATGTTAATAGATTAATTAACTTAAATTTGCCAAAAAGAGGTTTAAAATGGATCTGGGCTAAGCTTACCCAGGCCCAAAATCCTTCCTCACTACTCAACACACCCCAGCCCAAACCTCCTCACACCTAGTCCCCCCCCCCCCCCACCAAATGACACTGTATAAGCCAAGCCCCATCCCAGTCGTTGATATTCCCAGATCAAACGGTTGGGAAATAATAATACATTTAATATATAATTGTCCAAACTTCCCCCTACCCATCAAACCTCAGTCCCCTACACCCCTTCCCCGTCTCTCTCCTCACCCTCTCTAACCCCGCCGTTCACCACCTTACTCCGACCGACCGGAAATCGCCTACCAGCGGCAGAGCTCCTCCAAATCGACTCAAATTTTCACCAAACAATCTACTCCTCCTCCTCAATCACCTCCTAACATCCGTTCCTCCAAAAACACCACATAAATTCTTTAATCTTAGATCTAGGAAGACAGAAACCCTAAAATCTCACCACTGTCGAATTAAGAAGCCTCAATGACTCGGACCTACATGAGTCAATAGCTCTTGATGAGAGTTATTGATTCATGTGGGTCTGGGTCATTTCCAAACCCCACTGGAATCCGACCTATTTTGTTCAAATCAACTGGTATCCTCCCTTTCTTCCTTTTACGTCTTTAATCATGTATTTTGTTGCCCTATATATCACTGTTTCTATGTTTTTCTCTTAATAATTTCGATTATAATTCAATTGTCTCCATGCATGTCTAACGGTATAAATGACTAGGTTAATCACTAATTAATTAGAGTTCCACAATTATTCTTTCTTAGGTAAAAGGTAAATCCTAATTTAAGGATTATGACCCCATTAATTTTAGGTTTTTTCAGATTTTCTTTTGATTCGTTTCTTAAAGAAAGTTTATATGTTAGTCGATTAGCACATAATATGAACCTGTGTGCTAAGATGATTTAGGTTAACCCTAATTTTATTACTCAAATCCCAACAAATTAGTCTAGGGTTTCCTGGCTTTTATGAATTTTATTTGATTATGAGGTGTTAATTTTTGTGTATTTGCTTCCTGTTTAGTCTTATTTTAGTCAATTTAGGGTCATGTATTCCCTCTTCCCTTATCTCCCCTAATTATTCATATGTTAGAATTAATCAATATAAATCTTAATCATGCACGTGTTAAACCTATCTAGAACCAGTAATTGCCTAAACTATTTAATATAAGGTTCATTACTGATTTTAGTTTAGTTGTAAGTCAGCCTAATTTTAACTCTTAGAATAAGATTTATGCATACAATGTCCTAAAGACTATTTTCATTCGATTTAATTGATTATGTAGTTAGGAGTGAATTAATTAGGGTTCTGATTTGGATAAGTAGTTGAGCATTAATCACTTGACTATTTAAGCTTAGGTTTGATACTAAAATAAACCATAGTCTAACAACCTAACTATTTTCCTTAATCAAAATCCTAAAACAAAGCAAGATCCAACTAAACCTATCTAACCTCACTACTAAAGAAGATTAAACTTCCTACTACTAAGTTAACAAGTTTGCTTCAACTAATCTAACCTAAATTCTGAAAGTAGCTCACTTAGGATCAAATGTTAGTCTAAATTCAGCTTCATTAGGGTTTAACTATTAGCCTAATCAATCAATTAGGATGAAATTAGTTAACACTTGATAAATGACCTAACCTTAACCTTAGCTACTAAAAGAAGTAATTATAGGGATATTAAGGAGTAGTATAGGGATCTCAATTGAAGAATATTGGGTGTAACAACTCCAAGAAACTTCTAGAATTAGGAAATGTCAGAAAATCAGATTTTTAGGGGGTAAAACAGTAACTTTTAAAAGGGGATAAAGGTTGTAATTGGTAGGAATGTTCTAGAAGGGGGTACAACTGTTACAAAAAGATAAGAATGGACAGATGTACCTGTACTATTTCAGCTTAATAGATAAGGTATATTCCCTAAAAGATGCCACCCCTAAACTCCCTATAAATAGACTACATTAGTCTCTGAAAAATAGACCTGCATATATACCTATAGAACCTTACACATAGAATTTTAGACACACGTTACCCCAGATTTTGAGAAAGATTTTCATAGAAATTTCATACACACACCCACTAGAAAACACTGTTCTACTATTACTCTGTACTGTAAAAACAGAAGATATTAAAAAATACCAAAAATATGAGTGCAAAAATAAGCTGAAAACTGGTTTTCTTTTTGGCTATGGTCTTTTCTGAAAACTAGTATTTGCTGCTGATTTTTTCTGGAAAAACTGGTTCATCCTAGCTGTATTTTCTGTCTTAAAATACTGGGTATTGCTGCTGGTCTTTACTGGGTTTCCTCCAGTTGGTTGCTGTGCCCTGTGTTGATGTATTAAGTTCATAGAATTTCTGGGTTTTCCCTAACCTTTATTTGGTCAGATCTTCTTGCTGATTTTCTCTGTAAAAGGTATGTAGCAACTTTTGGTTTAAATGAAATTCTTGAAAATCTGTGTGTGTTTTGGTGTTGAAATCTGTTTGGTAGGGCCCGATTCTTCTTTGTTGATTTTAAGATTACGAATATGTAAATCTGGTTCTAGTTAGTATCAAGAAGCCATGTGTTAACTATTTGTCTTGAGTTTCTTTGGTGATTTCCTTTATGAAATCTGCATTATTTTACTGTATATGTGCTCAGATCCCTTCATGACTATGTTGTCTATATGCATCTATATAATTAAGGTTATAATAATGTTACTTTTAAAAATAGCATTGAAGGAAGTGAATTTGACCCTCTAATGGTCAGATTCACTCCATAATAATGCATAAATGTTTACTTTGGTTATTAGAAATCAGTAGTGAGGCTGCAGGTAGCTGATAACGCTTGTGTAGTCCAAATTAGTTCAGGCTTAAGCAACAATGACCCAATAGTACTGTTTAGTTTTAGGTTTTTACTTTCAGAAAAAGAAAAATTCATGTTACTGTATTTTGATAACTATGTAAATGAATAAATTTTCTTTTTCTTTCCTTCCGGACTGTGATAATGGACTGTACGAGCATATTAAATCTCAGTAGTTTTAATTTTTGTTTTGAACTGAATATAAATATAGGTAAAGCTTATAAAATTGCTTAATAGGCCTGAATAAGTATAAACATGAGGCCATTGGGCCTAAAGCACAAAAACCCCAATTATTTTTATTGTTAAAACTATTATAATTTTTTCTAACCCCCCCCCCCCCCCTCCCCTAAATCGTGTATCTAAGTAGAGTCCATTGGACTCCGCAGTTATTTGGCCCAATAAGGCTATGTATTCTGAATTGAATTAGAGCCTCTCCTAAATTACCAGATTTATGGTTGGTTTGGGTGCAGTTTTTATACATATATAACTCACATTCGAATTGGTTCTGTTTAAAGGTCATTAAAACCCGTTAAAGGCTGGTTAGATAAAGTGGCCAGATTTTGAGATTAACTATCAAAGCAAACTTGATTGTTTTTATAGGAATGTGATTTAATAGAGTCAACAGTCGGTCCTTACAATTGCTCAATGTTCTACTCACTAAACCTTTTGCTCATATCAATGATAATTACAAACGAAAATGAGACTGGAAATTGTTTGTTTGTTTAGTGCATTTATCTCTTATTGAAAGCATGAAACGAAAATAAGTAGCCTTGAAAAATAAAGTTATGCCATTTTGAATGCCTTGATTAGTATCGTACAAGTTCCTTATTTTCTTACTCTTGAAGTTTCTAATGTCATTTGATAAATACAAATATCACACGTGCGACAACCCATTTGCGATTATATTTAGAGATTGAACAAAAAATAGGTTGGCCTAAAAATGTTAATTACTAAAATTTGGGCGAGATTTTACCATGGCCCAAATACCCATCCTTAGACTAGCCAACTTAGTCTTAAACGATTTTGAACACATACATACCCTGTAGTCCAAAAAATATCTCTTTTAGATTAGTACTACAACAACTTAGAAAAACAAATGAATAATATTTTTCTTCGAATAAGCAATTAAATCATCGTGAGCATAGTCATGATTACGTAATCTACACTCGAGTTTGCAACTCATGCCGCCCGACCATAACTCCAAACTATAATTAAAATCACACGTTGTAAAATTGCGGGTGCATTTCATGTGGCGCGTTTATAATGTGTCCCAAACGACAAGTACACGCCATCGTGACTTGTTTCAGAATAATCCATAAATATTAGAAGTGGCTAAAAGGTGAAAAAGGCTAAAATGCACAATAGGTTTAAAAATATGTAAATAATTAGATAATTAGGTCAAATATCAATAGTTAAGCGACCGTGCTAGAACAATGGAATCTGGGAATGCCTCACACCTTCTCCAGGGTTAACAGAATTCCTTACCCGGTCTTCTGGTTCACAGACTTTTTAACAGAGTCAAAATTTCCTCGATTTGGAATTTTAATAATAATTGGTGTCCGGGAACACCGTGAAGAATCCGGGTGGCGACTCTAAAAAATAATAAATAATTCCAAAATCGAATAATGTCACTTTAATTGGAATAACTCCCTTAATTCACCCTTACCGGTGTAAAAAGAGGTGTGACAGCTCTGGCGACTCTACTGGGGACCCGAACGCAGAATCTCTGATTCAGGATTCAAGAATTCGAGCTTAGAACAACTGTTATATTTGGCTTTCATTATTACCTAATTTTTACATGTTACCTAATGTGCTAAATGCCACTTTTTTTACCGCTTTGATATTATATGAACTGTATATAAATTGTGCTGAAACCCCATTCTCTCTGAGTCTTCTAAATCATCTGGGAAGCGTGCAATTCGTGTGACTTCTTTTCTGTTAGAGTAANTAACATAGCCTTATGCCAGATCCCTAGTAGGAACGATTATCTGCATCATGTGCATTTGACTTAGGGGACTCAACACAGGGGTTGGGTCCGTCTAGGACAGGTGAACCTGAAATAAAGACCATCCTGATGCATCCTACCTGGATATGTATACATTATTTTGTTTTTGCTTGTTTGTCGACCGACTAAATAAAAGAAATGTCAGAAAAACCAAGAGCGAAATAGAATAGAAATTTTTTCTGATTATTGAAAAACACCGATATTCGAAATTGTCTCGAAAGTCTTGCCAAGATTTTGAAAAAATGGAGAAAAGAAAATGGTATTTCAAGAAAGGAAATGAGTCAGTGCATGTTTTTCAAATCGTGTTAAAATTTCCTAAACTACGTATTGTTTGATTCCCGTCGGTGTAGGATACGTAGGCAACCCTCATCGGGTCCAACCTTATTTTTTTTTTAAAAACATATGGTCATAAATAAAGGTGATGACGTTCTTGTCTAAATAGCCAAAATGTCCCAACGGGGCGCCAGAAGGCTTTTTTGCAAGAATAGCCACCTATGGTATTTTTCAAATTTTTGACCCAATTAGCAAACACAGCCCTAAAATCTTCCTTCCCGAAGTGCTGAAAGGTCGTATTTGCAAAGATGGTCCATTTTCAATTAGTTATAGAATTTTTTCAAAAGTAGCACCTTTTTATCTTTGGTAAAAAATAAATCATGGTTTTGCTTTTTTCTTAACCAATCACCTAAATAAATGTTCAGGATGAGCACGACTGAAAATATCCCCTTTAAAGCTGTAGAGGAAATTCTCATAGGAATCCATATGTGGTGGAGAAACCTGGGGGAGGTCAGTAGAGGTGCCGTGGTAAAAGCTTTAGGCGGGTTCACCGGCCTTTTGAAAATTAAGCCGAAGTTGGACATAATTGAGGCTCTAATACCATTCTGGGATCTAACGCACAATGTGTTTCATTTCTCAAATTTTGAGTTGACACCCACACTAGAAGAGATAGCAGGGTATGTTGGCCTAAGTGAGAATCTCAAAAGCCGTTATCCGGTAGCACACAGAGTTGTGACTCCTCACTAATTCCTGGACCTTCTGAGCATCAGTCGGGAAATCCAAGATTCGAACTTATTTGAGGTATTCTGCACATTTTACTTCCTTTACCTTCGTTACGGGGATCCTCGAGGTTTTGAAGCTGTGAATACCAGTTTAACCCACCACGGGAATCAAACTAAGTGGGAGGCCCGCCGGGGATTGGCCTTTGTGGTAGCATTCTTGGGTATCCTAATCTGCCCGAGGAGCGATGGATGTATAGATATTGGACTCGTAGGAGTAGCCGACTTCATGATAAAAAAGTCTAATGGCACTCTTGTACCAATGATCGTAGCAGAAATCTACCGTGCCTTAACTGTTTTCCAATCCGAAGGAAAGTTCTTCGAGGGCTGCAATCTACTCTTACAAATCTGGATGATTGAACATCTCTGCCATCGCCTGGGGTATATGAATTACGGTCTGACTGGCCTAAATTGCATTGAAGAACATAGGACTCGGGTAGAGGGTCATGAATTTCCAGAAGGCACAGAAGCTTGGCTTGCAAACTTGAGTTCTTTGACTGCCGACCAAATTGAATGGACATTCGGTTGGCTCCCTATCAATGAAGTCATCTATATGTCAGCCGAAGTATGCTATCTTCTGTTGATGGGTCTCCGAAGTATTTAGCCGTATGCCCCACATCGGGTCTTACGACAGCTAGGAAGACATCAAAATGTTCCACATGATGAAGACCTAAGTCGGCAAGTCATTGAATTGTGCCCAAGAGCTGCATTTCCGGAAGATAGGGTCCGCCAGATTTGGCATCAATGTAGATTTTTGGAGCCACAGACTCGAGTGAGGAATTTATCCAGAGGTGATGTGGAGCCTGGCTACACCACTTGGTATGGTAGAAGGGGTAGAGAGCATCAAGAGCCAGAAAGACCCACCAAGAGTCCCCATGTATAAAAATTTACCAATGAAGCACAAGAGCCTTGGGGTCGGTTGGGAAAAGAGAACAACTACAGGGCCACAATAAGCAAATTGGAAGCCCAGATAAAAAATATCAAATTTGAAAACAGTTTGCAAGCCGCCACAGCTGAAGGGGAGAAAAATAGGTTGATCAAAGAAAATGAGTCTCTCCGAGCCCAGATCCAAAAAATGAAAATAGCTGCTGAGAACCCAGAAAGAAGCAGAACTGATGAAATACTTATCAATAGTCTTAGGCATAAAGTGTGCGACTATGGGGATGATTTGGACAAAGCTGAAAAGGAATTGACTAGAGCTCGAGCAAAATTGGCAATAAATGCGGAGGAAAGGGCAGAGTTTGTTCAAAAGCTGAAAAGAGAAAATATGACCAAGAAGTCACATGCCTAAAAGAAAAGGTTTCCACCCTCGAAAATGAAATAGCTAAACAAGCAAAGAAGTTCAAAGCAGAAAGGGAAAACTGTTATGCGATGATGGCTCAGTTGGAGGAAGATTTGCAACAGTTGCAAGAACAGAACCATAAGGACACCCAGGTTTTAGAGGCTAGATCCCAACAGATCGGGCGCTTACTCGAGGAAAAGGGTATCATCAGCAAAGGGTCAGAGAAATCGCTGATTATGTTGTTACGAAGTGCCAAGAATGTGAGGATATGACCCGATCTACCTTCTTCGCTGCGGTGATGATTTTCGTCCGCCAGATAATGGATGACTTGAATCGCCTCCAGCAAGACATGGCACGCGGGCCCAAGGCGAGACCGACTGATGTCCCACGGGCCCTTGGAGCAATAGAGGCACTTATGTATTCATGATGTCCCTTTTGAGTCTGTATTTCATTTTCCTGTTGTAGTCTGTTTAAGTCTACTTAAAGTCTTTTGTAGTTTTTAAAATTTCCAAGAACGTATGTCAGATTCTTTTGTAATGAATGAAATTTGAAGTTTTACTTAATGAAACAAAATTTAAAAAACAGAATGTTTATTTCCTTTTGTATTTATTCCTGAACTACTTAATGATCTAATTCACGCGACGTTGTGATACGTAGGCAATCCACGTAGGATTCGATCATAGCCCTAAAAAGGAAAAGATAATCTAGAAGAATAAAGAAAGAAGTTTTGAAAAAAAAAAGAGCAAAGAAGAAAAAGAAATTCAAAAAGCCGGGATGAAACACTCAACCGATACAAGACATGTAGAAAGCATTTAACTGCCCAGGTGCATTGCATACCCCCAACGTGCGATTCCCTATATGTTGAATGCCTTAATCTAACGGTTTCATGGTTTTATTTCTCCTCAAGGTGTCTTTTTTAGGTGGTTGGTTTTGCGGTAACCTGACTTCATACCCATACTTCACAAGATCGAAAGGGAGTGTCAAAATGACATCGGAAAGTTACCTACCAATCATCAACTCCTCTGAGGATGACCCGAGCTCGGTCATCCCGACATCTGAGTCAGCCACGACTGAAGAAAATAGAATACTGCATCGCCGCATGTTGGAAATGTGGGACGCCTGGTCTAATGGTAGGGAACCGCCCTACACCATCCCTTGTTTTCTCGAGTTGGTTCCCAGAACAGGCGGAACCTCCAACATACCTATCAGTTACCCAGCTACCCCATTCTGGTACCCGACTATATCAGCTCATTTCATTGGAATGCCTCCTGAGGTCCATCCCCAGGCACTATTTTCCGGTGTATCCTCCAACATTTTTACCGCACCACCAACCTCTACCACGACGCCGCCAACAGTAGCTGGACCAAGCTTCGAGCCGTCGGCTTCTATCTTTCAGACACCGTCGTTCCATCTGGATGCAACTCATGTTACTCCAAACTCATACCCTCAACAACCTCGGTATATCCACTGTGGGACAAGACAAAAGAACCCCGAGAAGGAAGAGATGGCTATAAAAATGAAAAGCATTGAGCAGAGTCTCAAAAACATACATGGATTAAGTGGTCAGAAAAGTGTTTCTTATGCGGACTTGTGCATGTTCCCACACGTTCATCTGCCTCTCGGGTTTAAAACCCCCAAGTTTGAGAAATATGACGGACACGGGGATCCCATTGCCCATCTAAAAAGATATTGCAACCAGCTGAGGGGAGCAGGCAGAAAGGAAGAGCTTTTAATGGCCTACTTCGGGGAGAGCTTGGCTGGGATTGTGTCTGAGTGGTACATGGACCAAGATATATCCCACTGGCATATATGGGATGACCTGACCCGGGAATTTGTCAGACAATTTCAGTACAACTTGGACATAGCACCAGACAGGAATTCCTTGTCCAACCTCAAGAAAAAGTCATCAGAAAGCTTCAGGGAATATGCTATTAAGTGGCGTGAGCAAGCTGCCAGAGTAAAACCTCCGATGGACGAGACAAAAAGGGTCTGCATTTTCTTACAAGCTCAGGAGGCCGACTACTTCCAGAATATGATGTCCGCCATTGGCAAGCCATTTGCGGAAGCGATAAAAATCGGAGAGATGGTTGAAAACGGTCTGAAAACCGGTCGCATTCTAAGCCAATTCGCCATAAGGGCAACTTCCCAGGCAATCCAGAATGGGTCAGGAAGCGCAGCCAATAGGAAGAAGAAAGAGGAATCAACAATGATGGCCTCAAGTATAAGAAACTCCCGGCAACCCCGAGGCTATTTTTCCAATACCCCACGTCATTTATACCCCCACCAAGATGCGACATATACCGTAATGCCTCAACCTTATCCAATAATGAATGCCCAATAACACTATAATCAAAACCGAGCTCCACCACCCAGAAACAACCCTCATCGCCAAGCTCAGTATAATCCTCGCCCTCCACAAAACAATCCCCAGGAACCACCCAGAAGGACCAACTTTACACCAACTGGCGAACCATACTCTAGCCTCTTCCCGAAGCTGGTCCAAATGGGTCTGCTGCAGCCTGTACCCCAAAACAGGCAAAACCCAGAATCCCCCTCTTACCGGCCAGGTACTCGATGTGCCTATCACTCAGGGGCCGAGGGACACGTTACTGAGGATATCTGGACCCTCAAGCCGGCAGTTGAGAGCTTAATAGAACAAAAGAAGGTGGTACTAAGGGATGAAGAAGCTCCCAACGTGACCAATAACATGTTGCCTGCTCATAATAACGGGCCGATTATTGGTATGATTTGTGCAGACCGAGAATTTGATCCGGCTCTAAAAACTATCATCGCCATTACTGATGTAGAGAAGAAACCCAAAGTGACACCAAAACAAGCTAAGGAGGAGAATAAAAGTAACTCCACTCTTCCGGCCACAAGAAAGGTTGAAACAAAGACAGGGACAAGGCCTTCTAAAGATACCATTCTTTATGTTCCCAGGGCACCCAGGAAGGAACAGTTTGTGTTAAGCCCTCCCAAAAGATTTCAACACAGCAAGACCATGCCTAATGTACCGAAAATATACATAACAAAGGGGACTTATGTGGCGGGGCCGATAATTTCACCAAGGTTGAATGAGCACGTAGTTATTAGTCGCGCACCACAGAATCCCATAAAGAACACCACTGCCGTCCCCTGGAATTACAACAAGACAGTGGTGACGTACAAAGAAAAAGAAATTACTGAGGAACGAGTGAGATAAACTAATCAGAGAAATATTTCAACCTGAAAGAACTGAACAAAAGCAAGCAGAAATGCTTTTCACCTAAGAAGCCAATCAGTGCCGAAGAGGCAGAAGAATTCTTGAAAAATATGAAAACCTCTGAATACGCCGTAATTGAGCAGCTCAGAAAAGTCCCCCACTCAGTTCTCCCTTCTATCCTTGCTGATAAGTTCAAATGAGCATCAGAAAATCCTGATCAAAACACTTAATGAAACATATGTTCTTTCCAAGACCACAGTTGAGCAAATGGAAAGAATGGCGGAACGATTTTTCGAAGTCAACCGGATCTCATTTACCAAAAATGACTTGCCTCCGGAAGGGGCTACCCACAACAAAGCTCTCCACCTAACTGTTAAATGTGAATGGTACTATGTGAAAAAAGTTATGGTGGATGGCGGATCTGGGGTTGATATTTGCCTTCTCTCGACCCTACAAAGAATGGATATCGGGACTGAGAGAATAAGGCCCAACAATGTGTGCGTCCGCGCATTCGATGGAATCAAAAGAGACACAATCAGGAAGATTGATTTGGTCTTAATGATCGGCCCTGTAGATTTTGAAGTGACATTCCAGGTCTTAGATATGGATACTTCCTACAATTATCTCCTGGGAAAGCCTTGGATCCATGCAGCAGGGGCAGTTCCATCTACTCTCCACCAGATGGTTAAGTTTGAGTATGAAGACCAGGAGATTGTGGTCCATGGAGAGGATGAGCAATCTATTTAC
Source organism: Nicotiana knightiana (assembly GCA_005239525.1). Taxonomy (NCBI): domain Eukaryota; kingdom Viridiplantae; phylum Streptophyta; class Magnoliopsida; order Solanales; family Solanaceae; genus Nicotiana; species Nicotiana knightiana. Next base: position 6,822 of record ML422759.1, on the reverse strand, counting down.
AGGGACCCATCAGTCCCATGCCTGGAAGCAAGGGAAGGCAGCGAGCATATAGTCTACCAGGCTTTTGAGATTGTGGTTGCGGACCAATAAGAGGAAGGAACCCCTTGTCCTCAACCCTTCCTATCAAACACATTAATTATGGTCGCTAGCGACATGATTAAACATGGGTACACACCTGGAAAAGGGCTCGAGGTGTCCTTGCAAGGCATTACAGAACCTATCACCTTGCCTACCAGTAAGAAGTTTTTCAGCATACGGTTTCAAGCTACTCCCGATGATGAAAAATGGGCTGACCAACGTAAGAAAGATGGTTGGGTATTGCTTCAGCCAATCCCGCACATCACCGAATCATTCGTCAAGCCAAAATACGTAGAGGAAGAGGAGGAGGCCTTCACGACCGAAGAAATTGAAGAAATATATGGAGCAATGAGACAGATGTTGTATGAGGCTCATATGGTCCAACCAGGAGAAGGCTCAAGAACTGCTGAAGTGCAATATATGGGGCCTGACTCCAAGCTCCAAAATTGGAAGGCTACTCCATTCCCAGTCAGGCGGGAGTCCCGGTAGTTCAGCCTTGCCATCCTTATGCACTTCGAGTTATTTCAGGGTGTAACTTGAGTGTTTTTAGTCTATTGCCTTTTTAAAATTCTGATGTAAATCCTCCTATGTTCAAAATTCAATGAAATGAAATTAATATTTCATAGTCCACAAATCTCTCTCTTCATTCGTCCTAATTTTTTGCTATTTTTTCTTATCTCTCTTTTCAGTTCTAATAATGCGGACTTAAATAACATGACATGCTTTCGGACTTCACGCCCAGATCTTGACACGCCGTCTAACCAAGAAATAATGAATCAAGAACCGAAATATGATGAAGATGAGGCTTTTAGGGAAATAAATTGAGAATTGGAACAATTCGAGAATAAGCCTAAGCCAAACTTAAACGAAACCAAACCGGTTAATTTGGGTAATTCAGAAGAAGTTCGAGAAACCATGATAAGTATCTATACTGATGAAAGGACTAGGGACGCTTTGATCCAACTTCTACTCGAATTCAAAGATGTGTTCGCCTGGTCTTATGATGATATGCCCGGACTGAGTGTTGATTTGGTGGTGCACAAATTGCCAACCTACCCCAATTATCCACCTATCTAACAAAAACAGAGAAAATTTAAAACAGACATGAGTGACAAGATCAAAGAAGAAGTCACTAAATAGTTAAGAGCTGGAGTAATCCGAGTGGTCCAATACACCACGTGGCTGGCTAATGTTGTCCCGGTACCGAAGAAAGATGGGGAAGTCCGAGTGTGTGTCGACTATCGGGATCTGAATAAAGCAAGCCCCAAGGATAACTTTCCATTGCCAAACATCCAACTCCTGGTTGACAATTGCGCCAAACATGAGATATAGTCTTTCGTAGATTGTTACGTTGGGTATCACCAGGTTTTGATGGATGAAGAAGATGCAGAAAAAATGGCTTTCACCACACCTTTGGGTACTTACTGTTACTGGGTCATGCCATTCGGCCTGAAGAATGCCGGGGCAACCTATATGAGGGCTATGACTGCCATTTTTCATGACATGATACACCAGGATATTGAGGTATACGTGGATGATGTGATTATTAAATCTAGGACGCAAGACAACCATGTGCAGCATCTAAGAAAATTCTTCGAACGTCTGCATAAGTATGACCTAAAATTGAATCCAGCCAAGTGTGTTTTCGGAGTTTTGTCTGGGAAATTGTTAGGTTTTATAGTCAGTCGACGGGGTATAGAACTGGATCCGACAAAAATAAAGTCTATTCGGGATTTGCCCCCTCCGAGAACCAAGAAAGAGGTCATGAGTTTGCTGGGTAGGTTGAATTACATCAGCAGGTTCATTGCTCAGTTAACCTCCACGTGTAAGCCTATATTCAAGCTGTTGAAGAAAGATGCAACAATTAAATGGACGGATGAGTGCCAAGAAGCTTTTGACAAAATCAAAGAGTATCTCCCGATTTGATATATTAAGGTGTGTGGATGCCAAAGAAGCCGAAAAGATGAATGAGGTACACTCAGGAGTATGCGGTCCCCATATGAACGGATATGTCCTCGCCAAGAAAATCCTGCGGGCAGGATATTACTGGATGACTATGGAGAAAGATTGTTTCAGCTTTGTCCGGAAGTGCCATCAGTGCCAAATACACGGCAACTTGATCCATGCGCCGCCTTCAGAGTTACATCCCATGTCAGCACCATGGCCATTTGTTGCTTGGGGAATGGATGTCATTGGGCCGATAGAGCCGAGAGCTTCGAATGGGCACATATTTATCTTAGTTGCTATCGACTATTTCACAAAATGGGTCGAGGCAGTCACGTTCAAAGCCGTCACAAAGAAAGCAGTGGTAGATTTTTTGCATTAAACATTATCTGTCGCTTTGGCATTCCGAAGACCATCATCACTGATAATGCTGCAAATCTCAATAGCCATTTGATGAGGGAGGTATGTGAACAATTTCAAATCACACACCGTAACTCCACCCCTTACCGGCCCAAAGCCAATGGCACCGTTGAAGCAGCAAATAAAAACATCAAGAAAATCCTCAGAAAAATGATTCAAAGTTCTAGACAATGGCACGAGAAACTGCCTTTTGCATTATTGGGATATCGCACGACCGTGCACACATTGGTTGGAGCTACGCCTTATCTATTGGTTTACGGCACTGAAGCCATAATACCTACAGAAGTTGAAATACCCTCCCTTCGGATCATTGTCGAAGCTGAAATTGAGGATGATGAATGAGTTAAAACTCGGCTGGAACAGTTAACTCTTATTGAGGAGAAAAGAACGACCGCAGTTTGTCACGGGCAGTTATACCAACAAAGAATGGCCCGCGCTTATAACAAGAAAGTGCAACCTAGGAATTTCGAAGTCGGGCAACTCGTCCTGAGACGTATCCTCCCACACCATGAAGAGGCGAAAGGAAAATTCGCCCCAAATTGGAAAGGTCCATATATTATAAGGAAACTACTACCAAAAGGAGCATTGTACTTGGGGGACATCGAAAGAAATGACCCCAAAACGGCTGTCAATGCAGATGCAGTCAAAAGGTACTATGTTTGACCTTTTCGTGATGTTGGTTCTCCCGATTGAAATGATGAAGGCTTCCATTCACGCTACCCCAAACAGTACCAACTTTTGTAAACCCTTTTGAGCCGGTTACTTTTCTTTGATTAACCTATTTGGGAACCTGAAAGTGTTATTATTTTTTTTAAAATGATGAAATGAAAAACAAAAGAAAAATGAAAAAATCGAAACAAAAACCAAAACAAAAATATTTTCCTGAACTACTTTCGACTTGATTCCGAAAGGATACTGATGCGAGACTAAATTGCATGGTTTAGCATGTGATATACCTTACATTTTATGAGAATTAATGATAAAATTACATTTGTTATGTGCTTAATGGAGTTTATTTCATGTGTAGGTGAATTGGAAATGGAAACGGAGCTAAAGGGATGCAAATACGTCAAAAATACGTAAAAGGAGACGCCCGGGCGATAGCCGGGCGTTTGCCCCATAAGGCCTGGGCCCCCCTGGCATTAGGGGGGCGTTTACCCCATAAGGCCTGGCCTTGATCATTTCGAAGCGTTGGTTATGGTTCCTTGGGTCATATTTGATGTCCTGGAGAAATATAATGCGACTCGGTAACGGCTCTGTACCAAGGCGTCCGGCCTGGACCATGGCTGGCGATAATATAGGCACGACTAGCGGAATTCATGTTTAATTGCCATAAAAAAAATGTAACTTGATCACTTCGAAGCGTTGGTTATGGATCCTTGGGTCGTATTTGATGTCTTGGACAAATATCATGATATACGTTACCGGCTCCGTATCAAGGCGTCCGACCTGGACCATGGCAGGCAATAATACAGGCACGACTGGCGGAATTCCAGTTTAATTGCCATAAAATTCAAAAAATGTAACTCCTTGGGTTGTATTTGATGTCCCAGACATATATCATGCGATTCGGTACCGTCTACGTACCAAGGCATCCAGCCTGGACCATGGAAGGCGATAATGCAGGCACGACTTGGCGAAATTCTAGTTTAATTGCCATAAAATGCCAAAACTTGTAACGTGATCCTTTCGAAGAGTTGGTTATGGTTTATTCGGTTGTATTTGATGTCCCGGACAAATATAATGCGATCCGGTACCGGATCCATACTAAGGCGTCCGGCTTGGACCATGGATGGCGATAATACATGCACGACTGGCTGAATTCCAGTTTAATTGCCATAAAAAGCCAAAAAATGTAACTTGATCATTTCGAAGTTTTGTTTATGGTTTCTAGGGTAATATTTGATGACCCGGACAAATATCATGTGATTCGGTATCGGCTACGTACCACGGCGTTCGGCCTGGACCATGGCAGGCGATAAGAAAGGCACGACTTGGCGGAATTCCAGTTTAATTACCATAAAATGCCAAAAAATGTAACTTGATCATTTCGAAGAGTTGGTTATGGTTCCTTGGGTTGTGTTTTATATCCCGGACAAATATCAGGTGATCCAGTACCGGGTCCGTACCAAGGCGTCCGGCCTGGACCATGGCAGGCAATAGTACAAAATAATGGTTTGCATAACCAATGCTTCTAGTTTAATTTCCATAAAATGCCAAAAAATTTACTTGATCATTTGAAAGTGTTGGTTATGGTTATATGGGTCGTATTTGATGTCGTGGAGAAATATCATCCGATCTGGTACCGTCTCTATACCAAGGCGTCCGGCCTGGACCATGGCAGGCGATAATACATGCACGACTGGCGGAATTCTAGTTTAATTGCCATAAAATGCCAAAAATGTAACTTGATCATTTTGAAGTGTTGGTTATGGTTCCTTGGGTCATATTTAATATCCTAGACAAATATCATGCGACCTGGTACTGGCTTCATACCTAGGTTTCCGGCCTGGACCATGGCAGGCGATAATACAGGCACGACTGTCAGAATTCCAGTTTAATTGCCATAAATGCCAAAAAAATGTAACTTGATCATTTCGAAGC